>QZGG01000856.1:0-95640 GCA_006409495.1 Sedum album | reverse complement strand
TGATCAATTTTTTTAACTCTTGTCTCTCCCTAATATATAAAATTACAGTTATTCATTTTTCTTCAATATTGCAGCTCTATCAGTTAGCCTGTAGATGCGCTGTGGTACTGTGTTGCCGAGTGGCCCCTCTGCAGAAAGCAGGAATTGTAGCTCTTGTAAAAAATAGGACCGATGACATGACCCTTGCTATTGGAGATGGTAATTTTATTTCTTCTCTTGCTCTTATCTTAGCTTATTGAGAAATAATCTTTGTGAATTATGCTTTGATCGTGGACTTAAATAGAAATATCAATCTCTTTTCAGGTGCTAATGATGTATCCATGATCCAAATGGCGGATGTTGGAATCGGAATAAGTGGTCAAGAAGGCCGACAAGCAGTCATGGCATCTGATTTCGCAATGGGCCAATTCAGATTTCTTGTTCCGCTTTTGTTTGTGCACGGACATTGGAACTATCAACGAATGGGTTACATGATCTTGTATAATTTCTACAGGAATGCAGTCTTTGTTCTGGTCTTATTTTGGTGAGTTTGTAATTCATTATATTTTCTAATTGTGCAAGCAGATCAGCTCAGTGAGGTCATCAGTATAGCAGCACATCAAAGAATTCTTTATTTACTAACCTCTTGCACTTTATTGCTTAGGTATGTACTCTTTACGTGCTTCACGTTAACCACTGCAATCAACGAATGGAGCAGTGTCCTCTATTCAGTAATTTATACCGCGGTTCCCACGATCATAGTTGGCACTCTCGACAAGGACCTTGGCAGACGAATCCTTCTCAAACATCCCCAGCTGTATGGTTCTGGGCAGAGAAACGAAAGCTACGGTCAGAAGCTATTCTGGATTACAATGTTGGACACATTATGGCAGAGTGCAGTAGCCTTTTTCTTTCCTCTGATTGCCTACTGGAATACAAATATTGACGGGTCTTCCATTGGTGATATTTGGACACTTGCAGTTGTAATTTTGGTAAATCTACATTTAGCCATGGATATCATCAGATGGAATTGGTTATCTCATGCTGCCATCTGGGGATCCATAACTGCAACATTCATGTCTGTCGTTGTCATTGATGCTATACCATCATTGCCTGGATTCTGGTAAGTTCCCCTAAGATTTGTCCTACGCACATATGCTTTTTCCTAATGAATTGGCAAGTAATACCATGCTCATCATCTCACAGGGCTGTGATTGAAGTGGCGAAAACAGCAGCGTTTTGGATCTGCTTATTCGGCATTGTAATAGCTGCCTTGCTGCCTCGTTTTGTTGTGAAAATATTGTGGCAACACTTAAGCCCTAGTGACATTCAAATAGCTAGAGAAGTTGAAAAGTTCGGCCACTTAAGGGAGTTGGAAACTGCAGAAACAAATCCAACCTTAATCTCTGCACATCCCAGCTAACTCACTAAGGTGTGATTATTTGATTCCTCTTCAATCTTGTCCCTTGTACCATATCCACATTCTTTCGGCATATCAGTATCCATCCTTTCGACCTGCCCATTTTCATCACACTTTTCAAAATAGGAGACAGTTTGTAATTTTGTAATTGCTTAGGTATATTTTTACTAATTCAATGAAGTGTAAATTAGATTGTATCATACGGAAGCCATTAATACATATCGAGTTTTTGAGGCTGGTGTGTCAAGTAGGAGTGTCAATGAGCCGAGCGTTCGTGAGCTACTCGCGAGCAAGCTCGGTCAAAGCTCGGCTCGATAATAAACAAGCCGAGCTTGAGTATGGTTTCTCAGCTCGATTAATAAACAAGCCGAACATGAGCAGAGGAGTGCTCGGCTCGTTTATGTTCGTGAACGGCTCGTTTACCTGCTCGATTAAGGCTCGATTAGGGCTTGTTTACATATTAGATTAGTACTAATTTATTTTTTTAATTAAATTAATCACATACTTATATGATTATGAATTAATAGAACGGCTCACCTAACTATATGTATTGAGAATCATGTAGTTGGTAATAGTTAACAGAGTAGCTTGTTTATATGAATTCGAGCAGCACGTTTACAAGCTTATGATTGATAAAAAAAATAAAAAATAAAAAATAAAAAAAAAAAAAAAAAATAAAAAATAAAAAATAAAAAATAAAAAAAATAATTGATCAAGCTCGCGAGCCGAGCTCGAGCAAGATTTATTATGGCTCGTCGAGCTCGAGCAGCATGAAAATCAGACGAGCCGAGCTTGAACATGTCGATGCTCGGCTCGGCTCGTTTACACCCCTAATTTCAAGTCCTCCTGAATGCATATTTTGAAAAAGTATTAATTTTTGGAAAAAAAACTATGTAGAACATTGTTGAATGCTCATTGCTAAAGAAGTGGATTATGATATGACTTCAAAAGGCTGAAATCTTTACTAAGCACGAGGTGAATTCCCACATGAGTGGGGCATAAGGCATCATAATGGTTCATCACTAACTGCACTTGCACTGCTGCATCATGGGGATGCTAACCTCATTTCGTCGATAAATCTAAATCCACGTTAATAGGAGGGATGTGTTTTGCAGTCTGGTGGAAACTAATTAAATGCACTTCAACCTAACAAAGGTAAGAGTTGTTTTAATAGTCTTGCAAAAGTTTGATCTTAAATCCACCATATTCACTTTCAAGATCCAACATGAAGGAAGCTTCTAGTGTTTCTACAAGGAGGTCAACTCTCAGAATTTACATATACCAAATTCTGGAACTTTCTCCCTTCCAACAATGTCTTTTAGTGTGATACTGTGATCAATTTTAGCCAACAAGATGGCGGTAAAGTGGTTACATCTGTTGTTATGTATTGTAGTATTAGTTTGCTTAATGCCTTGAAAGGTTGTGTATTTTTACAGAATTATGTTTGGAGCATTGGTACTCGGTGTGTATCGAGCTCTCAGATTTCATCATCATCTGTTCAAAAGAAGTCAAATGCATGTATAATTTGAAGGTATTTTTGTCATTTTAGCAATTAGTTAAATACTGAGAGCCTGTGCATTAGGCATTTCTATTTTAAAATCATGTATCAATTATTGGATGTATAGCAATATCAGATATAAAAAATGGCTTCAAAAATAACGATTAATAGCAGTTTCCTTGTGCTTTATACATACTAGTATTTTTTGCACAGTTAAATATGAGCATAGGTTAATAATTATATTCCAAACAGGTAAATATAATATTATAAATTATGTAGAGATATTTCCGGAAATCATAATGTGACTTCAAAAATAGTTGACAATGGAAAGGTCTGTAGAGATTATGGTAACAATTATCTATACTCACTCAATTACTCACTGAAAAATAATAAAATCCTTCACTCCAAAAGATATTATTTCATACCAATTACTTTTAATTAATTTGATCATTTAATTGTAAGGTTAAAATTAATAAGTTATTAACCAAAATGAGTGATATCCACCATTTCTTCCCAACTATAAATATGTGTCTGTCTAAACATGTAACATTCAGAAACGTAACGCCATGGAACACAACAACAATAATCTTCGCAAACATGGTGGAGGTTGGAAAGCAGCCATTTTCATCATCGGTACAATTTCTTCATAACATGTTTCATGTGTACAACTTTGTCTCTGTCTGCATCTGATCCTGCTTTTACTTTATGTGTAGTTGTGGAAGTGGGTGAGAGAGTTGCCTTCTATGGTGTCTCAATGAACTTAATCATGTACCTTACTAAAGTCTTGGATCAGCCTGTGGCCGTAGCTGCTCGTAATGTGAATCTATGGATGGGTGTATCTGCTCTTTTTCCGCTCCTCGGCGGGTTCTTGGCTGATTCTTATTTGGGTCGTTTTCGAACCATCGTCTCCGCCTCCCTCATCTATCTCATTGTAAGTACCTTTTTATTTTTCATAGTCATCCTGATATCCAAGAGTTTTGCTATTTGCATCGAGATTCAGTGTGTACTGAGACTTATCGGTCATTTTATTGGGCAGGGACTGATTTTAATGACAGTTGCGGCACGGGAGGGCCGTGGCGGAGAAGTTCTATTTTTCACAGCACTGTACATATTATCAATAGGTGATGGAGGGCACAAGCCCTGCATCCAAACCTTTGCAGCTGACCAATTCGATAACGAAACACCGGAGGAAAAGAAAACAATGAGCTCATTTTTCAACTGGTGGTACTTGGGTATAGTTGTAGGAGCTATGTTTGCCACACTCATAGTCATTTACGTGCAAGATAACATCGGGTGGAGCCTCTCATTCGGGCTGCTCTTGGCTGTTGTGAGTGCAGCTTTAGTCGTTTTCTTGGTGGGATATCCAACTTACAGGAAAGAAGTTGCAGTGGGTAGTCCATTCACTAGCATTATGCAGGTTATTGTGGCTTCTTTCAGAAAGCGGCATTTGAGTGTTCAGGGTATACACAGCGGAGGGGCCAGCAAAGACGGTCCTCTTTTGGCGCAAACAAATCAGTTCCTGTAAGTCTTCAATATATTACTTCCTCCGTAAACCTGTAACCGTAAAAAATTTCATTATCTACTTGGATATCCCAAAAACTTTCTGCAATAATTTTTCGAGTATTTTTCATCGACGAAAACGAAAGAACTTAGTATACGAATAATATGTAAGATAACAGATGCCCTTACAGACTGAGGTAAGAGTTTGGCAACTACTTACTGTATAAAGACACACTTTACCTAAATATTGCAAGGCTTAAAATGGGCAGACAACATGAAGGTAGAGTTGCTGAGGGAATGTATCTTATCTTTAACATATGAAAGTGGGACTTTTTATTGAACTTCTAGTGGAAATGTGTGACAGTGGAAGGTAGTGGAGTTGGTGCTTCAAAAACATCAATTCAATTAGCCCTGAAATTCAAAGTAATTACGTCGAAAAATTGAGTTCCCAAAATAAAAATATTAAAGTTTAGATAAGAATTCTTACCTCGAAACATAACGTTCGAATGATGTTTTTGATGACCCTTTATTTGTTGTAGATTTTTGGACAAGGCTGCGGTGAAAGATGAAACGGACAAAGCTGCGAAAAGTACTAACAGATGGAGACTGTGTTCCACAAACCAAGTAGAAGAGACCAAACAAGTTCTGAGATTACTTCCTATTTGGCTCAGTGGCTCAATCTTTTTCATCTCTATAGCTCAACTTAGTACATTCTTCACCAAGCAAGCCAGCACCATGGTTCGATCAATCGGTCCTCATTTTAAAATCCCACCTGCATCTATCCATGTCTCCACTGGTTTTGTCATCCTCATTGCAATTCCTGCTTATGACCGTGTTTTTGTCCCTCTAGCTCGACGCATCACAAAACTCCATTCAGGCATCACTGTTTTACAACGTATCGGTATTGGAATTTTCTTCTCAGTTATGACTATGGTTATTGCAGCTTTAGTTGAACAAAAGCGCATTAGTATAGCAGAAGAGTATCAGTTGCTTGATAGCCCAAAAGCTACTGTTCCAATGAGTGTATGGTGGCTGCTTCCACCATTCATGGTTTGTGGCCTGGCTGATGTTTTTTCTTATGTGGGATTTCAACAACTGTTTTATGATCAGATGCCGGAGAATATGAGGAGCGTCGGAGCAGCAGCTTTTATCAGCATGCAGGGTATTGGTAATCTGGCTAGTAGCGCGGTGATCTCATTGGTGCAGGTAATTAGTTCCAAGGCTGGTGAAGTATGGCTTGAGGATAACTTGAACAAAGCTCATTTGAATAAGTTTTACTTGCTTCTTGCTGGAATTGGTGGTTTGAATTTGTGTTACTTCATCTGGGTTTCTAGTGGATTTCACTATAAAAAGTTCCAAGAGGAAGATGTTGAGCTGCTTCCTTGATGCCACCTTAGGTGTGCATTGTATCACTTGGGACAAATATCCTACCTATACAAAATATGAACATGTCACTAGAGAAGGTAAGTTGTAACGGTCTGCGCTCAATCACTTGATCTTTACTATATAGCTTGAGTCCCTATGCCGAATGTAATGACAACTCATTTGTCCTTAGTAAGAAGATACTATTATCAAGGAACTTCATCAATACCTTGTTAAGGTTAGAAGGTTCCGTTATCAGACCAATTCACCCTCCCATGGGGAAACGGCACAAACATATATACTTATATGCCGATCTGGTTGAGAAACAATATAGACCTGAAAATTTTGGTTTATTGCTACGTTACATTGGCACTTTGTACCATAATGGTTCAACAACATCACAAGCCACAACCTAAAACATTTAATTACTTAAGCAGCTCTGATGGTATACCTACAGTATCTTATGGTAGGGACTCTTGATTGCAGTTCAAAACTTGATCTTTAGCAAGGGGCAGATGGCGCTGATAATGCGAGATTATGCTATTAAACTACTTAATCCATCACATATCATTGTCTATAATGTCTCGCATCATTTGAAGAGGAATAAGTCCTTCAGTACGGATTGCGTCTTTTGATGGATCAGGACTGATGAAATACAGTGTTGGCAGTCCTCGAACCTGTATGTCAATTCATATTAACCATGATTCTATTGATAATCACTGAAGTGAAATTTGAGAAAAGCTGGATTGATCAAAAAAATTAGAATTCATATTAATTTGAAGGCAGACGGTTACCTGCATATTCTGCGCGAATTCATACTCATCATCTGTATCGACCTTGATGATCATCGCATTCTTCTCATACTCCACTGCAAGCTATTGATTTACAAATTACAATCGGTTTCCGTCAAACCGTGTCTATGCAGCATACAAAATATACAACCCTCTCTACTCAAAAATTAAACACGATGAATTTAACAACTTTAGCCCGTTCATATTTTATTCAGGGAAGGTATGAATTACTGATTCTAGACTTCAAGTTACACTTTTTACCCTTTACATTCTCCGCGACTCTACTACAAAAAGTTAATATTAAACACAAGCGAATGAATATACCATTTCGAGTTCTTGAGCCATTAAGATACAAGGGCCGCACCAAGTTGCATAAAAATCAATAATAAGCGGCACATTCCTTTCTCCTCTTACAAGCTCCTCCACCTCCTTGGCAGACATCTTCTTCTGCCATCACAAACACACATCAACTTTAAGAATTCAATCAAACAAACAGACCTAATCTATCAAAAAGATTGCAATTTTATCATATTAAGGGGGCCTAAGCGTGAGTGTGAGTGTTCTTACTACGAGGTAGTCTTCGCGGACGTGCTTTCCTTGGGGAGGTGAACAGATGAGCTTTCTGGGCGAGGTCGAAGATTTGGATAAGAATGATGAAGAAGAAAAGGAGGTTGTTGGAGTGAAGGAGAGTGAATTGGTGGATTGGATTGGTGGGCGAGGAGGGAATGCCGCAAAGAGACATACACCGGCAGAGGAAGTGGCGAAGAGAGCTGCGGACATGTTCGTCGATTTCGGATTAGGTTGTCTTTCGGCGCTGCCGGGTTTGCGGACTTAATTTTACTTTTTACATTAATTCATAAGTACATAATTTATATTAATATTTCAAATTTTTAGTAATATTTTTTTGACAATTTAGTCTTTTAGGGTTAACAAATAAACCCTGTTTTTCTAATTAGGGTTTTAATTAATCAGGTCGAAGAAGGTTCGAGTAGTGTTACGCATCTGCCAGATCGAATCAAATCGAAGTTGTTGAGAATGGCGTCCGGTGGAGGAGTGGAGTGGCACGTACGTCCTCCAAACCCTAAAAACCCTATCGTATTCTTCGATATCACCATCGGCTCTATTCCCGCTGGCCGCATCAAGATGGAGCTCTTCGCTGATATTGTCCCCAAGACCGCCGAGAATTTCAGGTATCTATCTTCCCTCTTTCACTCTTTACTGATTCACTAGAGTTAATCTAATGAAATCCATTCATGAATAGCACACTTGCAGTTTTAGGGTTTCTGTATTTGATGGAAATTTCGTAGCTTGATAAAGAAGCTTGCTTGCGATGTAAATTAATTTGGACAAAAATGTCTATTTTGCGTGTTTTTAAAAACTTGAGTGAAATTTTCTTCAATATGAATTCCGACACACTAAACAGTCTTCTTGTTACAACAGGCAGTTCTGCACTGGAGAGTACAGGTTGGATTACAGTCTTAACCTTACATATATTCGTTAATAATATTAATTTGTAGTTATTTTATATGTGGAAGTAACTTCTGGACTTTGTATTTAGAAAAGCAGGTTTGCCGTATGGCTACAAGAATTGCCAGTTCCATCGAGTTATCAAAGAGTTCATGATTCAAGGGGGTGACATTGTAAAAGTATGATATATTCTGTGATCAATTACTTGATATGGTTCTTTTCTGATGTTTTGTGCCTCCTTCATGCTTGCCCTTCTAACTGTTGTCTATGATTCTAGTTAGCCCTAGTGTCACATTAAAGACCTTTGGTATGCTTACTTCTAAATGAATACTTGTACTTTTTCTATTCTACCGTGTGGTTTGCATTAGACAGAGATTCTCTTGTGATGATAAACGATGTTTAACTTTGTAGGAATTTTTGCCGTGTTTATCGGTGGTAATTTACATTCAGTGAATTCCCCGCAAATGAATTTTTTCTGCTATATGTTTCTTACCATTGATTTCAGTTGCAGTTCCAATTAATTCACAGATTCGTCTTTGATGACTCATTGCCTGCCATTTTCATTTAACTAGTTATCTACAACTGGTTCTTAAGCTGAGTTCGAGCATTTGTTACAGGGTGATGGTAGTGGATGTGTATCTATTTATGGCAGTAAGTTGGATGATGAAAATTTTGTCGCCAAACATACTGGTCCCGGACTGCTTTCAATGGTATTCTTTCATATGTGTATATACCTGCTATTTATACATATTTGCCAAACATATCCAATATCCTTTTGGATTTCCTTTTAATTTTAACAAGGCCTTTCTATAAATTAATGCATAATTTTGTGCAGGCAAATAGTGGACCGAACACTAATGGCTGCCAGGTAAACATTTTGATCTATTTTTTCTTATGCTTCCAGTTTGTTGCCATGTCATTCTTTTTGTGTGAACTTCTCTTTCTGCAAGCAAGGATTTTCCTGATAAAGTTGTCCAATGTTTTGATGGGTGAATTGTTTTGGCAAATTGCATCATGAGTTATTTCGTACAGTTATTAGTATTACTCTTATTGCTTATTGATGTTTCTCCAACAATTTCAGTTCTTCATTACTTGTGGAAAATGTGACTGGCTTGACAATAAGCATGTGGTATTTGGGGTAAGTTATTGTCTGCTTTTCTTCCATTTGATTTCCTGGAAATGATCCTAATTCCAATGTGACTTAAGTTAAATATACGTGCAGAGGGTGCTTGGAGATGGACTATTGGTGGTTAGGAAGATCGAAAATGTGGCCACAGGACCAAATAATCGCCCCAAACTCGCCTGTATTATATCTGAATGCGGTGAAATGTAATTTGTCATTCTGATTTGTAGTATACATTTCACTGTTGAAGAGCAACTGTCAGATTGTGCTTTGTTGTTCAGTGCGGATAAAAATATCTCCTGCTCTTAGGATGTGAACCTTTAAAATATGTACTGGCTGTTTTCCAAACATATATTCACGTGAAGAAAATTATTTTTGATGTTATAATCACTACCTTTGACCTGTTTATTGATTGAGGAACTAACTGTTTGGACGTCAGGTCTGGCAATAAGAATTTCGGGTAATCCCCCCTCTGGGGAAATTTCTACAAAAGCAAGTATCTGAAACTGCTAAATGCCTCCAAAATCTCAAGCCCAAAGGGAAACTGTAATTTCAATTTGGACAATACCACAATCAGTCAAACTCCATGTCTGCATTTAAGGTTGGATACATGACACATTTTAACAATGGTACACAGTGCTGCCATACAAAGAGAATAAATTAGACTAAACAAGCAAGACAGACTTTACATTACAACAGTTACCTGCCCTCCAACACAGTTTAAAGATCATGCGGAGTTATATCACTCGCGTGGTCGAGCAAGCCATAACGAACTTAGAGCACGCAGTCGAGAGAAGTAGTCATGAATTGCTAAGAGTGCTCGAGCTGACTGGCGCGTTGTCAATATCCGATGCATTTGCTGAAGGGTTTGTTGGCGAAGACTGTCAGCCTGCAAATTGCAAAATGGAAAAGTCAAGGTACCATCTCAATATCTGCTCTATATGGAATTAGCAGCTTATCAAGTTGAAATGAGTATGCTGCAAACTGGGAACATTCTTCTTTAACCCAATGGAGATTGCATGTACCTGGCGAATAAATCCCTCGAGAGTCCCCAACTTCCCCATGGCCATGGCCATCTGACCCATATAGTTAGCAACATTTCCAGATGAACCAGAAGATGCAAGGGACCCACTAGACAATGTTTCTGCAAGGGATTGCTGGAGTGCCTCCATTCCTTGAGACAGAGCATCCTCAGCCTGTTGAGAAGACTGTTGCAAGTTGTTGAGACCCAACACTTGCTGATCCGTGAGAGGCTCCAATTGACTTACAAGAAGCTACAACAATGCAAGTGCAGGAATAAGGTCAACTTTAGTTCAAAATATTATTCTGTATAGTGTTGCAAAATCCTGTTTTAAATTCATGGCAACAACTGCGAGCAAATATAGATGCCCTAGAGTTTCTTGAAGGTACACTTTTGATTTTAAACTTACAACGGGATACACAGGGCTTCAGACATAAATAATGCCCAATGGCCAAAATAGTGTTCTCCAGTACAAGTGCCAACAATTGCTTGACTAGCACAAAAGATCTCATTTCAATCCCTAAAATCTGTATATGGATAAACATAAACCAATATTCTCCTACTAGAAAAGTCTCAACTTATTTGGAAGCAAATGATACACCTATCGGCTATCTATTTGATTCTCACGGTCAGAAATATGAGATACTTTATAAAGGTTGACCAAAGCTCTCTGAATGCATTTATCCCGCAGGCAACTAGTATTCAAGTTCAATCAATTGAGGGAACACAAAAATGTTATACTTTAGCAGTACCTTCAGGATTTCTGAAGAGCGGAAGCCACCAAGCCACAGGAAACACCTCTCAGCAGGTGTCTTCCACATACCGGACAATAGATGGAAAACATCTACCTTGGCAGCATTAGCTTTCAGCCGAAATATTTCATCATAATGTGCCATGATGTTATCAACCACAATACGCAGTTCTGTATCACTTGCATGAGAATTGACTGCTGATCTTAGCTCATTAATTTGCTGGATCTGATCTTCTAACCACCGAGCATATTCAACATCAAAGGACACCGCACCTTGAAAGAGGCAAGGGCATGATCAGGTGAGCATACATAAAATACAACAACACTTTAAAAGAAATCTTTATTTTGAGAAACCATCCCCTTTCTGAGCTATTTGACTGTAAAGTTGATAATTGTTATTAAAATATATGATTTCATAGTCAAATAAAAGTTTATTTACAAAAAGTGCTCGCCTTGAAGCCAAATGATTACAAGTGGGATAAACTGTGGAGCAAAATCAACTAAATGGAGCTAGGAAGTGGAACAGAAGGTTAAAAATAGTAAGGCTTATCGTTTTATCTAAACTAGTATATTGAACACATTTTTAACTCTACAAAGTAGCATCATATAATTTGATACAGGAAACTTTGAAATCATTTATACAGACAGACTACTTACATGCACATTTATGCGACTACAAAAATATAACAGAACTGTTAGATTTCAAAGTACTGTCAGTACATCACATGAACATTAGATGAGAATTACCTAATTATCCACAAAACAATAATGCCATTAGCTCCACCCTGATGAACAAACTGATGCCAATAAGGCTTCAAAATATAAAATGAATATTGTTCTTACCATTTCCGCTAATTGAATGGGCTTGATCTCCTGCGCTTGATATAAAGACTCCCTGCAAACCAATAAACCCAGAGAAAAATCAGCAAACTAAGATGAACTTTGCATCACTAATATCTGGCTTGAATCAGAACTAAAAGGATAAATCAAATGACTGCAGTATGCCTTTAACAGAAGCAATGATCTTTAACCTGCTTTCTTGCTCGTTGGAGCTCCTGCTCCAGTTGTGCAAGCTTTAGCCGGCTACTCTCAAGTTGTTGAACATAGGCCTACCACATAAGCGTAATAATGAAGGTCACAGAATCTATTTGAGTGTCTCGCAAGAGGATACAAATGGATTGAAGCAGCTAACTTTAGTAGTTTGCTCAGTATATATACATATACTCCTACATTCGAGGGTATAAGGTGTATAACAAAAGGACAAAGGTGAAACTTGAGTTAAGATTTTGATTAGAAATCTGAATATAGCTGAAAATGGAACTAAATGAATCATCAAACTAGTTTTGTTCAACTGATAAAGCCATCCAGTGATTAGGATTTAGGCAGACAGGACAAATAGGTAATAGATAATACAATTAGGATAGCAAATGGATGCCGTACTTTCTTTCTCAATCTGCTTTTCCTTGCTGCTTCCCGATTCTGAGCAAGCCTACGAAGAGTCTACATTTTCAACCAAAAATCTTCAAGTCACATACTGACACAAGTTCACTTCAAGCAACATTAACCGAGCCAAAAAATAATCAAACAAAAAAGTGTTCACCTTTGGATCTTTATCATCCTTTGATCTGTCACTAGAATCGGAAGCTGCATTCACATGCAATAGAGCTCTTTCAAACTGCAAGTTTTAAGACAACTCAGTAAAAAAACCAACCTTTGCACTCAAAAGTTGTACTACTAACATCAGCAAGACATTCAAAACAAACATTTTTAATAAGGATATAGTTACCCTCTTATTCCTGTCGTCGTTATCAACATCAGTTGATATATCAGTCCTCGGACTCACATCAGCCATATCAGCAACTCTACACTACTTCCCTAACACAAACTAGCAGACTTGCTTCCTATCGTTTTTCACAAAATGGAATCACATCATATCATCCCAATTACTGCAAACAAAGAATACCTGACATGAGTAGCAAACTGATCAATTGACACATAAACGTATAGATGATTCGATTAAAAGCTGTATAACCTAATTAACAGTAAATCAACACTAAGATGAGATTACCAATCAGCTAGTCTAATCTTTTTACCTCTAATTTCTGTTTCAGCGAGATTCAAATCGAGTACTGCTGCTCCACCGAACTAGAGAGAAATTAGATCGCGAGTTGGATTTCGGTATCAGAGCTGAAGAGTCGAATTCGCCGGATGGAGAAATTGGGGGAGTCACGATGACGACGAGATGATGAAAAAAGGAAGACGGAAAGAAAGGCGACTAAAAAAGTCTTCTTTTTCATAAAAAGACAAGAGAAAAGGTAAAGAATAAATGAATTTAAATTATTTAAATTTTCTTTCAAAAAGTTTTTTTTTGTATGCATAATTTTAATAATACAGAATTCAGATTAGGTGCAAAATATTATTACACGTCTCACAAAAATATCCAACGAGCATTATGCACAAGAAATGATGCTAACCTGACCAAGAATATGTCCATCTGGATCTGGCCACCACCCCTTCTGCTATATTCGAGACTAGGCCTGGCACTTTTCGAATTTTTAGTAAAAAAAGTTAAACCCGTACACTATCCGCGTAGTAAATTTCGGATTCGGGTTTATAGATTTTAAAAAAAGTTAAATCCGTAACCGTACCCGACTCGCGTATTTTGAATAAATAAATATTATAAATAAATAAATAATGAATTTAAAAATATTATAAATAAAAAAAAGTGAATAAAATCATAGAATAAGATTCATAAACTGTTATTTAGTCTTCACTAACTTGAAAATAATAATTTGAGCAAAAAAATAAACATGATGTGTATATCAAATAGGGGAAAGGTTCAAATGAGAACCTATTTTAAAATGAAAACTTAAAACTAATGTGAGCCTTAAGATGTAGGAATTAAATGGTTTGGATTGATGACTCATTAATCAAATATTAATTATTTTTAGTGATGAAAGGGCACACTTGTCATTTCAAATCAATATAGTTAATAAATGGATTATTTTAAATTGCATAAAAAATTTAGTTTATATAATTTATTTTAAAATTTTAAATTAGTGGATATAAAAAGTGCATCACTTTTTTTTAATAAAAAATGCATTACTAGAAATTTCAAAAATGCATCAAAATTTAAAAAATTGTAATAATTTTTTTAATATGCAGACATTGTAATGCACTTTTTAAAAAATATTTTAATGCACTTTTTTAAATATTGTAATGCACTTTTTTAGATATTGTAATGCACTTTTAAAAAATATTTTAATGCACTTTTACAAAAATATTGTAATGCACTTTTTTATAAAAATATATTAATACCCTTTCAAAAAATCATTAATTATCAATTATAAAAATTGAATTGACAAGTGTGCCCCTCATATTGATTGATGATAGTAATTACCGTATTAATAATGTCATTAATCACATCCATTGAATTATTTGATCATGTGGTTTATATTGGTTCTAAGTTTTTATTTTAAATGTGGTTTGTACCGGAACCAAACCCTATCAAATAGTATTATGAATATATAAATATGTATTTATAGGCATAATGCGGGTTTGCGGGTTTGATTAAAAATTATATATTAAACCCGTACCCGAACCCGCAGTGTCCAAAACCCGACCCGAACCCGCGAAAATTTTTGAATTTGCGGGTTGAGTGCGGGTTTGCGGGTTCATGTGCCACCCCTATCCGAGACTCATTACAACCAAAATTTACTACAAAAATCCAATATAAAACGACGACGTTCTTACAAAGCTATTAATACAAATATTTTATGAATTTAGGAAAGAGGAGACTTTAAAATAAAAGCAGAATGATTCATACAAATTATACAAATTCGTCGATCGAAGAAGAAGCAAACGAAGCCGAAAATGGCGGTAGGCAGCGCGGATTGGCTCTCGCATCGAGCATGCTTATTGCGTGATTCAGTTAAGAAAAGCCAGATATTCACTGACAACATGGTCGCCATACTCGGCTCCTTCGATCACCGTCTCTCCGCTCTCGATTCCGCCATGCGCCCTACTCAGGTACCTCCACTTCTCTCCGCCTCCGATTTTTTTACATTCTTTTTTCGTTTTTTTGTTTCAGTTTTTTGAATTGATTATGTTTTGTTGTAGGTCAGGACTCACGCTATCCGCAAGGCACATGAGAATATTGATAAAACCTTGAAGGCTGCTGAGGTCTTACTTCTCCAGTTTGACCTTTTTCGAAAGGTAATATATATTTATACTCTATGAATATTTTTTGAATAAATTGATGTATTCTTTTAGGAATTGCTTGGTGAAGTATTGTTGTTTTGATTAAATGTGTTGATGTTTGCATGTAGATGGAAATGAAGATACTTAAAGGGCCGCATGAAGATCTTGAAGGATACTTGGAAGCTATTGACCAGTTGAGGAATGTCATTCAGTTTTTTAAGAGTAAAAAGAATTTTAGGAATACAGATAGTGTGTTGATTCAAGTGAACAATATGCTTGCTAAAGCTTTGTCGAAGTTACAAGATGAGTTCAGTCAGATATTGTCGTCCGTCAGGTTTGTATGCTTGCTAAATGGATTGCGTTTTGAGCAGTATTTATGGCTAAAACATGTTGATCTTCATAATTATATAAAAGTCTAAATGTCAATCAATCACCTTATAATACTTTCAAGTTTTTATTTTGATTAAACCGCTCATTGCTTGTTTATTCGATCAAGTGGTTTAGATGAACCATTTACTATCAGATTGCTAATACGTTTGGCGTTATGACTTTTCAGCAAACCTGTCGAACCAGAAAAACTGTTTGATTGCCTTCCGAGCTCTCTACGACCAGCTTCAAACTCACCCGGGAAACATGGTGAAAAAGAGCGAACCATTGAGAGTGCAGTATACACACCTCCTACTCTCATCCCGCCAAAATATCTTCCATTGTTGCATGACCTGGCTGAGCAAATGGTTGAAGCAGGGCATACGCTACATTTGCTAAAAGTTTACAGGTCTGTTAAGTGATATTTTTCTGATAATTTGCAATTTCAGACTATGCAAGTGTCTTGTATCGTAGCTGTATCATGACTATTGCAATCTTTTGGTCACTTCCAGTCTTCCTTAAGACAGATCAGATTCATAAGTTTTCTCTGTGAAACAGGGAAACACGTTCCTCATTTCTGGAAGAAAGCCTTCGAAAATTAGGAGTGGAGAAGCTAAGCAGGGATGATGTTCAAAAGATGCCATGGGAGGTTTTGGAAGCCAAAATCGGGAACTGGAATCATTTTATGCGTATTGCTGTAAGTTCTGTTAAGCGCGCTGCAAGGGTTTAATATGCGTCTTCATTGACTAATAATCTGGTTTTTCTTGAACAGGTTAAATTATTATTTGCTGCTGAACGTAAAGTCTGTGATCAGATGTTCAAAGGCTATGACGCTCTTAGGGATAGATGCTTCGCTGAAGTAACTGGAAGTAGTGTTTCAATGCTACTTAGTTTTGGTGATGCAATTGCAAAAAGTAAGAGAGCGCCTGAAAAGCTGTTTGTAATTTTGGAAATGTATGAAGTTATGCGGGAGATCCACGCTGAGGTATGCTCTGTAGTAGTTAAACCAGGTAACAGTAACATGGTTTGGTAATCAGTGCATGTTTTTACAAGCCTGTGCATAATGTATAATAGCATCATCTTCCATTTTTAAAAGTCTTACGTGATAACATAAAACAATATTTGTTTGTCGTGTATCTATCAACCTATCGTATAATTGCAGATAGAAATAGTTTTTTCTGGGAAGGCGTGTAAAGAAATCAGAGACTCTGCATTAGGACTGACAAAACAGCTTGCCCAAACAGCTCAAGAAACATTTGGCGACTTTGAAGAAGAAGTAGAAAAAGATGCAACTAGAGCAGCTGTGCAGGATGGAACTGTCCATCCTCTTACGAGCTATGTGATTAATTATGTGAAGTTTCTTCTCGAGTAAGTTTTAATATCATCAGCAACATAAACAACAAGTACAAGTTCCTTCTGAAAGTAAAACAGTGTTTTCATGAAAATCATTGATCCTTTAGAAACGATATGCATAAAATAAATCTTTATGTCATTGATTCCATGCAAAGTAAAAATATGTGAAATCTGTTTGTTTGCTTACTTTTGATGATGCAAATGCTTGGTATCATAGTGAGATGCCTATGTTCTTTCAAATATACAGCTACCAGGCAACCCTGAAACAGATTTTCCAGGAGAGTGGAAATGGGGATTCAAGTGCACAGTTGGCAACTGGTACAATGCGGATAATGCATGCCCTTCAAATCAACTTAGATGGGAAATCAAAACAATACAAAGACGTTGCTTTGACCCATCTGTTCCTAATGAATAATATCCATTATATGGTTAGATCTGTTCGCAGGTCTGTATTGCTCTTTCATGTATTTGTTTGTTAGCGTGCGTGCGTGCTTCTGTATTAACAAGATGAGGTTCAACAGGTTTGAAGCAAAGGACTTGTTAGGTGATGACTGGGTACAAAGACATCGGAAGGTTGTTCAGCAACATGCAAATCAGTACAAGAGAAATGGCTGGGCAAAGGTATGGTTTCTCATGTATTTGTTTCCTTGTCTATTCAATATTTGAGCGAGTCATATTTGAACGAGTCATATCTGTACATCAAATATATATGTTCAAAGGTAGAACATAATAGTTAAGGCTTTGTCGTAGCAGTTTATTGGTTAGTTTAGATTAATATTATGATCATCTCTTTTTGCTGCACACAGTTTACCCCTTTTTAGTTTTAGTGTTCTTTTATTTTACCCCGTACCATTCTATACGGTTTTGTACAGTTAATAAAATTAATCAATCATATTTGTATGTATACAGATCAATTTCAAAATATTACAATTTTCAACAAAACCAAGTTTAGTTGATGAATTGGCTTTGTTTGATTCCAGATTATTAACGACTAATGTTCTTTTATAAGTTGAGACTATTCAATCTTACTGTTAAGAGGTTAATATATCTGTGTTCATGAACAGATTGTCCAGTCCCTCTCCATACAAGGCCTAAACTCATCCGGTGGTGGTAGTAACAGTATGAAAGCTGATGGTGGAAATGGCAGCGGGGTTTCAAGAGCATTAGTTAAAGACAGGTCAGAATTAACAAAATCTATCTTTCACTTGTTCATATTTTTTTGATGTGTTGGTTTTGCAATATGTGCCTTCATCAACCTGAATTTCACAGCCACAGCATTACTCATGGTTAAAGTTGAATAGAAACCATATTCTCTTATCAGGTTCAAGGAATTCAACGCACAGTTTGAGGAACTACATCAGAAACAAACTCAATGGACTGTACCTGACACTGAGCTGCGAGAATCTCTCAGGCTAGCTGTTGCTGAGGTTCTTTTGCCCGCATACAGAAATTTCATCAATCGATTTGGGTAAGGTTTCTCATCAGCTATTTTAACTGATCCCTTCAAATGACCTGATAACACTTTCTATGATTAACAACGGAAAAACAAGGGTTATAAAAGTAACTGTATCATTATTGTCCCAGGCCTTTGGTTGACAATGTGAAAACACCCCACAAGTATATCAGGTACACACCTGATGACCTGGAAAGAATGTTGGGGGAGTTCTTTGAAGGAAAGACATTGAATATATCTCGGGGGAGTTCTTTGACGGATAGACATTGAATGAATCTCGACGCTAGTCTCTCCCCCATATGTACATACTGCCTAGTATTACACACTGCTTACAGTTCTGCAAATGATTGTTACTATAGCCCCCAATCTGGTCGTCCTAGTGCTACGATCTCGTGGTCCTCTCTGCTTACAGTCGAGACTCGAGAGACACTAAAGAGGCGCAAACTCAAACATTGAACTGATCTTCTAAAAGCTTGAATGACGCTTGTTTGTTGTTATTGTCATTGTAAATATTAATTCAGGATTAACTTACTTGATAATGTTACAGTAGTGATTATATTCATAGACAAGATACACAATTTCATCCACAACTCAAATAATAATAATAATTAGGTCGGGTGTAGGGCCCACAGTCTTTTCAAACTAGCACGAAATCGAAAAGCAGGCGATCGTTGCGTGATTGATTTGTGAATGCGAATCAGCAGATCAGATCATGGCTGTTACGAACGCCTTCTTCACACTCTCAATCTCCCGCTGCCTCGCGCATCCCAACTCAATCTCTCCGCTGCCGTCGTTGACCTACTGCCGCGGTCGTCTCACTCGCGCTACCAACACGTAAGTGATATTTCAGTTAGATAGCGGGATTACATTTGGTTTGTGAGTGTTTGCTTATTATTGGATTTGCAGGATATGCCTTCGAGCTGCTGCTGCTGCTGATGGCGCAGATACAGTTGACTCGGCATCTACAGTAAATTCATTCTTTCATTTTTTTTGTTTTTTTTCAAAAATTGTGGTTAATATGATGTATTTTTTGCAGAAGTCCAGGAAAATATATGATGATGTTCCGGTGCCGATGGTTCTGATTGACCAGGATTCGGATTATGAGGCAACTGTTGTTCAATTAAGTTTCGGAGATCGCCTTGGAGCCCTACTTGACACTGTGATGCATTTAAAACTATTGTTAATGCAACTAATTTTGAACATATGCATTTTTCATGTATAAATCTAATTTGTTTAAGAAAGCACTGATTTTTAATGGGAAGAATCAAGGTTATCTTAGGTTAGTCATGTTTTTCTGCTTGTAGAATACAGTTTGTTATTAATTTCTTACAGTTCTTTGATTGAGCATGCCCATTGTGCTCCGTATAATTGACTACTGATGCTACCTCCAATATGTGGAAGCTGTATCCCCAAAAACACTTGAATGTGGATCCAATCTTTGCTTTCCAATAGATTTTGTAATCTAAAACCTTCAGATATCACAATGATACTGCCATTTCGAGTATTTTCTTACAGAGTCAGGAATCGGTGGATCTGAATTTGGCATTTCTTGCAGATAAATGCATTGAAGGATTTAGGACTGAATGTTACCAAGGGGAGTGTTACAACTGAGGGTTCAGTCAAACGGACAAAACTGTTTGTTACTCTAAGGTAAATATAAAGATCGGAAAATTCCAAATCATCCCCTTGTTGTTGACTTTGTAATTGTAATCTATAATCTATACCCAGAGGTTCATATCAGAGCTCCTCTCTTGACATTAGTGTTTTTCTTGTATATTTTACGTACCGCTGTTCGTATAAACAGTGATAACGGGCGCAAAGTCGAGGATCCTGAGTTACTTGAAGAAATCAGACTTACCATTATCAACAAGCTGTTGCAGTATCACCCAGTATGCTTCTTAATATGACTCATTATATCTGGAAAATTAGAGTGTCATATGCTTGATTTATTAACGTGTGTGTTTGAAATCTAACTAGAAGGTTATACATTCTTTCTAGTGAATCCCTATATTTTGTTTTTACCCGAGATCTTTTCCTCTTCTCGTGCAGGAATCTAGTGAGCTCCTTGCTTTGGGTGAAGCTTTTGGAATAAAGTCGCCAAAAAAGAAGGTAACACTTAATAAATTAAGGTTTCCAAATTAAGCGCAGAACTGCATAGTCAAAATTTTAAGTGCACAATAACAGGGACTTAACACTGGAATCAAAAGTTTACTTGATCCCATTAAATTAACTTGGACTAAGTCTAACAAATATGGTAAATTTTTCTTTAAAAGTATTTTATACATTCATCTTGTTGCAGGTCATTCCTACTCATGTTCAAGTCATAAATGATGGTCCGAGGAGAAGGTGAAGCAGATTTTATTTATAGATTATATCATAATCCATCTATTTCTCTTGCATCTGTTTCTCGTATTTGAAAGAATTAATCCTTTTATATTCACTTGAGTTCTTGACACACTTATTGTTTGACAGCTTGTTGATCATTGAGACAGCTGATCGACCTGGGTTACTATTAGAAGTCCTAGAGATCATAGCTGATATTAATGTCAAAGTTGAATCCGCGGAAATTGAAACAGAGGTTACATGTTCATTGTCACTCACTTATGACTTAACATTCTGGTTCTCCCATCTATAACACACGACCTGTGATAGAAAACCTTATTGCTAAATACTCCATGATTACAGGGACTGGTAGCCAAAGACAAGTTTCATGTTAGTTATGGAGGAGCAGCGTTGACACGATCATTATCTCAGGTAACCATTTTTATTGAACCAATGGTATCTATTGAAAAATATATTACTTGTCTCATAACTATTCTGCGTGCAAGTAGTTATCCGCTTTTCTGAAATGGGGCAAATATAACATGAACATCACATATTTACTGGTTTCAAAGTTACTCAATGTTCAAACAATTTTTGTCTGTTAACCCTTGAGGCTTCAGTTTTGAGCATTAAATACATGTAGAAGTTGGTATTTCGCATCAGTCTATATATCCAGATAACAGCTATTTGAAGAAATGTTTGATGCTTGTGGAATATAAGAAACATATCAATATATCTAAGCTTGTTGATAGAGTGAATTGGCTTCAGAAGTAGCCTTCCAGCAAGTTGTTAAAATTCTACAGTTTGCTTTATTCCAAATCCCTTGTCTCTGAAATGCAGCTTCATTGTTCATTTACCAATATTCTTATAGAATGGTTTTACATTTTTAACACTGAACCTCAAAAACATATTTCTTTAAACTGGAATACTGCATTCACATATAAATACATTTTATTTACAATTTTGTTGGCTGGATTGTGCAGGTTCTTATTAACTGCTTGCGCGACTACCTCAGAAGACCACAAACTGATGTCGATAGTTACTAAAACTTATCAGCACAACGAAAGTAACTTCAACCTGCTATGACTGATATGGGGATGTTGCTAGCCTATAGCATCCATCAAATCCATAAAGACACCTTATATTTGTGTCATATATGGAACAACAATGCAAACTTGAAATTCTTACAAGTAAATCTTCAAATAATAATTATGTTCAGTTTTGCATTTCGTCACCCAAGATCAGACTGCAGCTTGATGAAAATAATAGAGAAACTTATATAACTTGTTTTTAAAAAATGCAATTTTCACTTGGTCAAAACTAGGCTGTATTCAAATAAAATTACATAAAAATTATAATAAAAACATCAAAACAACAAATGTACTCCATTTTTTCCTAGCCCAACAAATGGACTCCATTTTTGAATGTGAATTCTTGAGAGACTCATTACCAATACAAACCTTCATCACATCATCAGCATAATTTCCATATATTAAACTAATATTACTGACTTGTCATTAGCAATAATAATAAAGCTGCTCGGACAAAACAACACCCTGTTGTCTTATCAATAATTATTCTGACAGGAGAAAAACAAATCCCTATTGGATTAATTAGCAATAATTAATCTGATTGGAAAACAAATAACTCCAAGACAAGACGAGTTAATCAGACCTTGCACAGTTAAAAACTACGCCAGAAACATGTTGAGTTCTACTTAAATTGCAATTATTAATCAAATGACCAAGTCAAGCTAGCTATTTGACTAATAATTGTCCACTCCACTAGAGCCAAACCACTGTCCTTAAACAAAACCTCCTTCCCACGTCCCAGATACCCTTTCTAATGCACAAGTTGCTAAATTTGATTTCTAAAAGACAATTACAGATCACCACCACCGATTCAGATTTGCAACTTCTTTTATAAACTGCAGAATATCATATATTTAAAGGTTAATTATGAACTAGTACATGTGCTATAAGCATCTCATAGAACGTCAGAAAGATTGATCGTCATATGATTATATTTTTATAAAAATAAATTGAATTATTTAAACAAAAATGTATTCGACCCACTAGCTTAAATATTAATTCTTCCAGTCTTTTTCACAAGTCAATTACTCATCAAATAGGTAGAATTGAATTGGTAGGCCTAATAATTTATGAACCAAAATGTATCTAGACTCAGTTTGGTGTATTTATTGTCATGACTCTTGACTCGCATAAAAAAGATGGACATAGGGAATAGAAGAAGTTTGGCAGCACTACTAAACTAGCATTACTATACCCTTATCACCATTATCATAACAAATATGAAACCAGATTTATACAAGTAATAGCGGTTTAAAGATGAGCCATCCGATTTCTGATGTTTTTGGTCTCGGAAACTGATGTTCAAGCGCTTTCAAGTGAATCTCTATCTTAAGTCTGGAGTCTGTTCAATCGGCTTATGAATAATTTTTTTGAAAAACAACTTGCTCAAATTTAACTATATTTGAATTATTCAAACCAAAAGTGGAACAACTATTCGTGCATCCAAACACCATTTCCGCAAATTGATATTGACTTCGATTTAAAACGAGAAACAAAGGTGGCAGCAACATCTTCACAACGTACTCTGCACGAAAATGTGACACGTGGCATTAGGCAGTCGAAGAAGAACATTTGTCCCGCAGTACTACGAGAGTGCAACTCACGCACCTTCTTCATCGAAATCACAATCTCAAAACGCAGCGCATTTGCTATAAAACGCAGAGACGCACGACGAAAATTCCGCAGAATAAATATTCCAGTTTTGCTCGATTTCTCGAATCGTCGTTTCTAAGTCAACGCAACCGTGCTCTGAATGTGACCACTAAACCCTAAAACAGAGCACGAAATAGAGAGAGAAGAACGACGCGGTTTTCGAGGTCGTCGGAATGGGATCGAGTCCGACGGTTGGTGGAGGAGGAGGATTGAGTAGCGGCGGCGGAAATAATGGCGGCGTAAGAGTCGATTGTGATGGTTGTTGTGGTTTTGGATTAGGTTTGAAATGTTGGTGTAGATTTTGGAGGCTTGAGAATTGGTTGGTTTCGTTTTCGTTTCTAGCTTTTTTCATCGGATCCGCTTTGGTACTCGCCGCCGTTTCGACGGTGTACGCGTGGATTTTTATATCTCCGTTCGGCCGTCCGAATGACGATTTGCAGCTTGGATGCCGGCCGGACGGTGAGGGTTCGTGGTCTATTGGCGTATTCTACGGCGACTCTCCGTTTACTCTTAAGCCCCTTGAATCGGTATGTGTTTTGATTTTTTGAATTGAATTTAGTTGAGTGGTTTTGGAGGTGGTGGTTTTATGGAAATTTGTAATTTGTTAAGTGGTGTTGATTTTGCAGATGAATGTGTGGAAGGATGAGGGTGCAGCTTGGCCGGTGGCGAACCCTGTGATTACTTGTGCCACTGTATCTGCTGCTGGTTTTCCTAGTAATTTTGTTGCTGACCCTTTCCTCTATATTCAGGTGAACTGTAAATCTGTGATCCATGTGGTTTTTTGATTCTTTGTCGGAGTCATTAGCTGTTTCGAGATTGAGATGGGAATTGAATTTGTTTAGTTTAATATTTATTGTCTAATCTGTTTGTTTGTTTGCCTTGATCTGATACGATAGACGAATATAAGTTGTTATATAGTTTCACTTTTTGCAGATTAGGAGTTTGCAATGAAATTTCTGTGATAAATACACATTTTATGCAATCTATGAACAGGTCATGTTGTATTCTCCAATCATGAAGTTGTGGTCCAGTTGGATACTTGGATATGTGTTTAGGTTAGTTGGCTTTAATGTTTTTAGATGTTTGGTCATTCTAGTTATAATGTGGCGGCTTTGAATTCTAACCGGTAGACTATTCGATATAGGATCAGAATTAGATGTCACTTATTATTTAGGACCGTTATTTTTTTGGTTGGCTTATCAGAAATTGAGCATACAGTTGTAAAAAGTTTATGCTTCTTGTAATTGTAACTGATTTTTGACACATCACAGTGTGACTTGATTGTTTGACATAGTGCAAGTGTTTGCCTCACTATTTTGTACTGCTTAGTGTGGGAGCGCAATTTATGTTCAATTAACTTAAGATATACAAATACTTGATAATTAATGGGTGGGGATATCAACATATGAAGCAAACTGCTCTAATAGCTGGGAAGAGTTTGAAATGTGACTTAAACATATCTTATATCTTGAACAACATGATGATGCAGGAGGATGTTCTTTATTTGTTCTATGAAACCAAGAATACCATTACATTGCAAGGAGACATTGGAGTTGCCAGGAGCATGGATAAGGGAGCTACTTGGGAGCCTCTAGGAATTGCTTTGGATGAAGATTGGCATCTTTCGTATCCATACATATTTAACCATCTTGGCAAGGTAATATACCCATTTGTTTGTCTTGGTGGGTAAATGAAGATGAAAATCTACTTTTTTGACTTTTTCTTCCATTCACTAAATGACTAAATTATTGACCTGTCAGATTTATATGATGCCTGAAAGCAGTAATAAAGGCGAATTGAGACTGTATCAAGCTGTAAACTTCCCGCTGCAGTGGAAACTTGAAAAGGTCATATTAGATAAGCCACTTGTAGATGCAGCTGTCATTTTTCATGGTGGAATGTACTGGCTTTTCGGTTCGGATCATAGAGGATATGGCACCAAAAAGAACGGGGAGCTTGAAATATACTATGGTAGCTCGCCCCTTGGTCCATGGAGGCCTCACAAGAGGAACCCGATTTACAATGTGGATAAGAGCTTTGGAGCCCGCAATGGTGGCAGGCCATTTATTTTCGACGGAAATCTATATCGGGTTGGTCAAGATTGTGGTGAGACATATGGGCGGCGTATTCATGTATTCAAAGTTGAAGTACTCAATACGAATGAGTTTGCTGAAGTTGAAGTGTCCTTGGGTTTGGAGGAACCAAATAAAAGTCGAAATGCCTGGAATGGTGCTCGCTACCATCATCTTGATGCCCAGCAACTCAGTTCTGGTAGCTGGATTGCAGTCATGGATGGAGATCGGGTGCCCTCTGGCGATACAAGCCGGAGATCCATTGCTGGTGTTATATGCATTGCTGGCGTTGCTGGGCTCATTGCACTGTCTGGTGTGCTGCTTGGAGCTGTTAAGTGCTCTTTACATTCTTATCGAGGCTCCTACAATCGAGGAAAGAGAAGCAGTTCTCCAATGTCATGGGAAAGATCAACTTCATTATATATGAAATATCAACTGTTTATAAGCCGACTGAACAGAGGATTAATGCTACTACGTGGCATAATAAAGTTGAACACATGCAAAGGGAAGTGTGTAGTGGTCCTCTTATTTGTGTTAGGAGCAGTACTAATATGCCTTGGTGTTAGTTACTTGTTCGGTGGAAATGGTGCTTATGAAGCTTATCCAGTGAACGGCCTCCTCTCTCAGTTCACTATGCTCACCATGACTTATGAGGCAAGGCTCTGGAATCTAAAAATGTATGTTAGGCATTACTCGAGATGTGCATCAGTTAAGGAGATTGTTGTTGTGTGGAATAAAGGAACGCCACCTGATCTCAGTGAATTTGACTCAGCTGTGCCCGTTAGAATTCGCGTGGAGAATAGCAACTCGCTGAACAATCGTTTTAAGCTTGATCCTCAAATATCAACGAGAGCTGTTCTTGAACTTGATGATGACATTATGATGCCCTGTGGTGACATCGAACGGGGTTTTCGTGTATGGCGAGAGCACCCGGACCGTATTGTTGGATTCTATCCACGATTGGTCAAAGGCAGCCCTCTAGAGTACAGAAACGAAAAGTTTGCCCGCAACAATAAAGGTTACAACATGATACTGACAGGTGCAGCTTTCTTGGATTCTCAGGTAGCATTTGCGAGATATTGGAGTGATGCAGCTAAAGAGGGTAGGAACTTTGTTGACAAGTCTTTCAATTGTGAAGACGTGCTAATGAACTATTTATATGCAAACGTGTCCTCATCAAGACCAGTAGAGTATGTGAAACCTGCTTGGGCAATCGACACATCAAAATTCTCTGGTGTGGCCATCAGTGGAAACACATACATGCACTACCAAATAAGAAGCCGGTGCTTGATGAAGTTTGCAGATATGTATGGCAGCTTGGCATCACGACAGTGGAGTTTCAATGATAGAGAGGACGGATGGGATATATAGCGAAGACTGGCACAGTTATGTTCTCGTTTTGTAATTGTACAAGTTAAATGTATGGAGTGTTAGGTGTTCTTTGTAGTGATTATACAGCGGAACAAAAGTAGATTCCATTGTTATGGGATGTATACCAGTTTAATGGTGAACAGCTTAGCCCAATGGCTTATGCCCTGAAACACATGATTGGATTTGAACAGTACAACGTATATCTTGGACTGCAGATAATGTGTACCTTGCCAATCCAGGTATGTGGAAATTCCGATCACAGTTTGCCAAAAAAATACAGTATGCAACAAAGAATAACTTTATTCATGTATTACAAATTTACAAGAAACATGATAACAGGTTACAGGAACAAACATTTGATGTGATGACAAATAGATATCACATTCGGCGACTTCATGTATAAAAATATTTTTAAAAATAATATTTTTATACATGATGCATGTGTTACTACTAATTTACAACACATGTGATCATAATTACATACACCATTTGGTGTGTAATGACTGCATATGTACGTACCTACGTGCATCTTAACCAGTCCAAAAAAATAATCAAAAAATAATCATATAATTAGTTTGTGAAAGATTGATTGTGATCTGAGGATTGTAATGTGATACCTTTTAGTAAAGGCAATCCACCAAAGCAGGAGGTAGCACCATTCCAGAAGAAGGCTGAGGTTGTTGCTTAGGCAACTTAGTCTCATCTTGATGAGGTTGAACAGGAGCAAGTGTAGCTGTAGATGGGGAAGCAGGAAGATTCAAATCAAGTGAAAGAAACCCATCATTTATCCGATTCACTTTCGACTCCACGGCCGCTACATTATTAGCTGCCGTGCTAAGAGATAAGGTGGTGTTAGCAAATGGTGGTTTGTTTGTAGTGTTTGTGTTTGTGGTGGTTGTTGTGGTTGAAGAGTTTAATGGCATTACTGGTCCTCTGTGTCGCCTCATGTGTCCGCCCAGTGCCTGTCCTGAGCTGAATTCCGCACCACATATCGCGCATTCATGGATTCTGTTTTTGTTACTGATGTTATTTTGAGGTACAACATTCGCCATTGGAGTTGGAGGAGCTGATGTTCTGGTGTAGCTTGTGTTACCAAGTTGTAAAGAAAGCGGAGAAGGCGAAGAAGACGCTACTGTCACCATTTGAGAAAATGAACGTTCATTGTCAGGTGTAATCTTGAGTTTTTTGTGACTCGCACGGTGGCCTCCGAGTGCTTGGAAAGATGGGAATGTTCGGTTGCAAGTCTTACATTCATAAACGCTGTTGTTAGTATACCAAGGCCTTTTGTTGTCCGATGAGAATCTCATCGTTGATCCATGGCTACTAGCGAAAAGACCCAACTCATTGCGTCTGATCAAAGGCGGTCTGGACGGACCTTGTGCGAGGAGGATCAGGCAATTAGCCATGTCCAGCTCCTCATCTTCGTCCATCATGACTTGAACGCTGTCCTCTTGGTTATTAGTACATTTATTTTCTCCGTAATCGGAGAATGTATCCTCTGCCTCTTGGTCCTCTTTCCCTTCACGATCGTCGTGATCACCAACGGCGAAGGAGACATTTTAGTCTCATCTTCTTCGCCTTCCTTGTTATCGATATCGTCTAGACATTTTTGTTCTTCTTCGACTTGTTGGACAACAATGTTGGTGCTGCTAGTTCCACTTGTTGTAGGATCATTGTGTACATTCTCAATAACATCATCATTGTTAACAACATTATTGTTGCTAGTACTGACATTGTTCTCATCATAGCGTTGGAGTTCTTTAGCTGAACTGTTACTAACACAATCCATGACGATCGAATCCGGTCTCTAGCGCGACGACAGATTAAGAGAGAAATGGAGAAAAGGAGAAGAAAAGTAAGGATGGAGTTGTGCAAGAAAGGAGCCGAATATATAGCAAAAGTGTGTGATGAAACAGAGGAGAAAACAGAAGTGCAAAAAATAGTAAAATACAAGTGAAGGTTGTGAGGAAGAGAGTTGGCCTAACAAACAAAGAGTGACAGTTGGAGAGACATGAAGAAAGGAAAAGCCAAACAAAGCTAAAGTTGTTGTGTTTTTTAAGGATGAGATCCTCCGTTTCACACTCTCCTTCTCACGCTTTGCCAACCCACCTCACGTCTTACTACATTCTTGTTATAGATATCAACATTAACACATTTTTATGTATCATGAAAATCCCAAATTGTAAATTATTGAATCTGTTCGGTATTTTTCGATTCGAAACTACTAGAAGAACGTCTCAAAATAAATGATCGAGTGGATAGATATGATGACAAGATTGTAAATTTAATCAGATTGAGTTTCCTTTACCAAAAAAGCATAGAAGAGCAACGTAAGGTTTTTTAACTATCAATGCAACGACACCGTTTTATGTGGAGCAACAAACTCGAAGTTTGAGTTGTAAATTCACTTCCGTGGTAAAATCCCAATTCGTTATCAGAAAAACCCTAATTTTAACATTCCACAGTTTATGCTTACGTCGCCTGGATGCCGATTGGATATTCGGATGACATCTTTACGTTGAGGTTTGTTGCTTGAAATTAAATCGTTGATCGTCATCGGAATCGGAGATTCACATCACACTGTTGTAAGTCTGAAATCATTCAATTTCAATTCCAAACTGTTATTCATATCAGTATCACTTTCCTAGATTTGGGTGAACCATTATGCATTTCAATATATCCTTATTTGACACTTTAGGGCCGATATGAAGTGTCTAAAAGTTACACCATTTAAAACAGCGTACATTATGTGATTATCCGGCATAAACTGATGTCATTTTAGCTTATCTAATTTAAAGTGGCATTTCTTAAAGTGTAAATATAGCATTTGTTTGTTCAGCATCTCGTTCTACATTGCTTACTATCAACTTAGCTTTATCATTCATCCTCAATCAACTATATAAATTCTACGGTTAAAAGAACCTGCCAAGAGTTTGCAAAAATAGCGTCATGTCCCACACATCTGCCACTTAGAATGTATGAACACCACATGTATGTATGATAGCAAATTAAGCACAAAAAAGAGAAATCAATCAAATATCTGATAACCCCTTTCATTCATGTAGACTCAAATTCGGATTTCTCTTTGTTTGTTCTATTTGCTCTGCAAGTTAACCTTAGTTACAATGGCCTCAGCTTTGTTCTACGGAGCTCCTGTTTCTGCACCTACCTGCTTATCATCACTTTCAATACCAAAAACGCAAAGTCAAAGAAAAAGACGACTCTTTACTCCGGTTTTTGCATCCCAAAGTGACCACAATGTTCTTGCTGATACCAGCATAGCAAGTAATAGTACTTCAGCAGCCTTTGGTTACAAGGCTAGTGCTACGTCAAATGGGAATGGTAGCATCAACCCTGTTACTCGTTTAGCTCTCTATACTGAAGCCGCTGTTGAAAGAGTAATCTTCGTTTCTCAGTTTTCTTTGTAAACTACCTTTTGTTTTTGTGTGGTTAGTGTTTTGTTAACTAGTAATTAAAATAATCAAGTTCAGGTTTGGTTGAAGGAAAATGGAAAACCATGCTTCACTTTAAACTTGTAATTAAACAGGTTTGATTATCATAAGTGTTATGTTAACTGCCAATATAAATACTTATGGATATGTTGTATTCATGACTTTCTTATGTATCTTAAGTGCAGGTAATTTATGACTTTCGCTTCTTGGCACTTCTGGCAGTTGCCGGTTCATTGGCTGGATCCATTTTGTGCTTTCTCAATGTATGTACTTATTTTCAAATCGTCAGTGGTTTATGACTTTTCATCAAGTGTTCCTTTTTAGTTTAGCCATTAAGTTATTCTTGCTGGACTAACTAAACTGATGTTTAATAAATTGCTTCCTGCCTAAACAAACATCATATCTGGCTCCATGATGGAATACTTGATTGTAGTATGCTCTCGATTTTTATTACATAGATCACTGTTCTCACATATTAAAAAATGAGAATATGTTAGACTCTCTTTGCACTAATTTTAGTTTGCAATCTTTTTAGGGCTGCGTTTACATAATAGAGGCATACAAAGTTTACTGGACTGGCTGTATGAAAGGGATTCATTCAGGGCAAATGGTCCTCAGGTTGGTTGAAGCCATTGGTGAGACCCTAATTAGACATACTCTAAAAAATTCTTCTCTACTCTATACACTCCAAGAATGCTAACCAAAAAAGTGAAACCCTTCATTTATATTTCCAACTCAGACACTCTAGGCATCATATGAGGATGTTTTATCTCTTTCTATTTTGTTTTCTCATAGCTGAACGGTCATATCATTTGCAGATGTTTATCTGGTGGGCACTGTCATGCTTATTTTTGCCATGGGGCTTTATGGACTGTTCATTAGCAATGTGTCCCCGGATGTACCAGCTAGTACTGACCGTGCCCTCAAGGGTTCCTCTTTGTTTGGAATGTTTGCCTTGAAGGTAATATAACCCAATCCCATTTGAAGCTAATTTTGTACCTTTTGGTCGCGAACTCGCTATCTGATGCTTCTAGGCTTTTAGCACTATTTTTTCAGTTTGGCTGTTGCGGTTATTTTTAACTAGCCACACTCCATCTACCTCCGTTTGTACTGACAGTGAAAATGCAATCTGGTTAATATCCTAGGCGTATTGGTCATATAAACTCGAGTTTAATAATTTTATCTTTTTGATTCCTTTAGCATGATGCACATGAAGCACGCACATCGAGTATCCAGGAACGTTGAGTATCCTAATGCTCAATGGTCCTAGCTTTACTATCTAATTTTAAGTTAAAGCATTACAAATTTAACTTATTAAAATGGTGAACATATCACCAGACCTTCACATGTCCTTAATAATCTGAATCTTTTTTTATTAGACCTCATAGTTGTTGCAATTGAAATGTACAAGTTAACGATGTTCCTCATCCACATCTTACATGGCTGCAACTGAACTTGGCAATATTTTTTTCTGACAGGAAAGACCTCAGTGGATGAAAATCAGCTCACTGGATGAACTAAAGACAAAAGTCGGGCACGTTATAGTGATGATTCTTCTGGTGAAGATGTTCGAGAGAAGTAAAATGGTGACTATAACTACAGGATTAGATCTGCTGAGTTATTCAGTTTGCATCTTCTTCTTGTCATCTGCATCTCTGTACATCTTGCATAACCTGCACAAAAACGAATAAAACTCGCTTTTGTGAAGGCTGTGACCCTAACTGGTGTACTAACAAACACTCTTGTATATTTATTTTTGTAATATAAATGTGACAGTGATCAGCAACTAGTTTTAAAGAAGCTGGATGGGGAAAACTGCACTAAATGGAATATGAGTGAACCAATAAACATCAGTAAAAATCTGAAATACTTAGTTCAGGTTCAGAACTAACATAATTCATATTTCAACTTCCAGAATCCACACACTCATTTGGGAATACCTTAAGATCCGAATCAATATCTATATAACTAGTACTCTTTCCTTCTATTGCTGTTTGGAGGAAAATAGAGAGATTTATGCGACTTGGATGACCTTAACCTGATCAAGAACTGGACCGCAAAGGGAGCCATAGTCATCAACCCTAGTATGGTAGTAAGTACTGAAAAATGTCAGCCTGGTCCGAGGAGACAATGCTTTAAACTTTAGGCTAGCTGATGTGAACTTTCCAGTTCCTGTAGATACAAATGGAATTTTGGCAGTTGCACTTGCAGCGAATGCTTCAACCATCATCGACCCATGGCATCCGTTCTTTGCATCTCCAACTGCGAATGTGAGCAAGTAGGATTTCCTGGAACAGTCCTGATGACTTGTGCAATTGCGCTTTCTCTACCTGCCACTAGCTCAACTGCTGCAAGGCCATATGGGACGTTGAAATGCTTAGAGTCAATAAATTTAACAGCTTTGAGTGATTCAATGATCCATCCAGGAAGAGGTGATGTGAGATCTTCTTGTTTTGGTGGGAGGAGTACGCCATGGGTGGAATTGAAAAGCCGGTGTGGACCCTCTTCAAATCCACCGTTCCTAACCAAGTTCTCTGCAACAACAGTTTGTAATGAACTGATAAGATATTTCGATACTCCGGTAATGTCAAGTAATTTATACATCTTGAACCACACGCTATATGCTAATACACATGTTTCAGCACTAAAAAGTACCCTGAGTAATTTGCGGTAACATATAAAAATTTCCAAACATTTTTCTGTTCGAAGATTATATAGTTAAGTAGTGATAGATCTAAAAGTATTGCACGAGCTACTAAAGAAGGGTTCTGTACCTCTCGTAGGCAATTGGGGACGAAGCTGCTTAATGGCAACAGCATCCAAAAGAGGTCCACAAGCAGGATCTTCTTGTACACCAGTATTATGGAAGGTAATCTTAGCCACATCAGAAGCCGCAACAAAACCCCAACCATAAGTATCTCCACCATTGCTACTATAAAGAGTCTGAAGCGGCAGATCCCCTTTCTGAGCATCAACAGACACCCTCAAAACCTCATCTTGCGCACAAGTTCTAGACGCGCTGAATGTCAATGCATACAAACCACCCTTCTTGACAGGGATGGTCTGACTTATTGATGCCTCATTGCCTAGCCTAACAGCATGGACACCATGAGCTACTGCAAAGTACATCCCACCAGGCTGTGGGCCGCCAGCAATGTACTCAACCAAGCCATTGATTTCCCATTTGGGGAGTGAGGTTTTTCCAATGATAACAGTTTTCTTGAGGCTTGTTGGCTTTGGGGGTTCTTCAAAGTTGCCATTAGGGAGGAGTCCTATAATGTTTGAACATTAAATTGTTACTACCAAGTACATAAAGATCCAATCTTTGCAACATAACTGTGAAGTCAAGTATCAATTAGTAATAACTAAGACACAATCAAACATGAAACTGCAAGATCTAAACTTGGGAGCTAATAATAACTTGTTATCAAAATGCAAAGGAGAGAACAGATGGAGAAGAGTTGTATACCTTCAAAGTGGGCAGCTCTATGAGTAGCAGCAGCAGATGCAGTGGAGCTGAAAAGCAACAGGGCCAAAAGAAGCACAAAGGAGGAAGAGACTGAAGGAGCAGCTGAAGCCATTTTTGAAAGAGAAGAGAACAAGAAGAGAGGATAGTAGTGAAGTGAGAAAATTGGAAGGCTTAAATAATATATTTATAAATAACAAAAGTAAAGTAGTTGAGTCTAGAGAGCCGACAAAATAATGTTTTTCGACATTCATCAATTTTAATAATTCCAACCATATTTTAAAAAGTAAACTAATAATTTGTAATCCTTTATAATTTTCCTCATAATTCGGTCTATAGACCCCCAACAGCATACAATCATCGAACTCACGCTACATAATTTCATTCAATATAAATAATATAATGAATAAAAACGACTATGTCTAAGAGTTTATTTATTTATTTATTGATAGTCAATCATTATTGATATAGGGTAGGAGGAATAAATAAATTTAATGAAACAGTGTGACTTTATCTCAATCGTTACATTAAATTAATATACAGATTGAAATAAACTTTATTTTTAATTATTAATATTAACCGTTAAATTTATAAAAATCAATATTTAAAATGATGTCCTCGTTATCCTTAAACCTTCTCTTATTATCATATTATTTTTATAAATAATTAATTCTCAACCGTATTTTGTAAATTTTATTATAAAAATTAATTTTATCAAATACAATGAGAGTAGGCTAATTTTAAATGAAGAGGCGGTGGAGGGCAGGGCATGTGGCAGAGTGATGTTTTTTTTGAGTGGGCCGCAACAGCAGAAAGCACGACACGACCACGTTCGAGGAAGAGACTTCCTGTCTGTATTTGAAACGGGTTTAAGCTTCCCAATCTCTCCTAAGTTTGTTGCACAAATCATGGCACCACACATCACTTGGCTTTTTGCGTACAAACAAACACCGTTTTTTGTGTCGGTCATTTGTCCCCTAACCAATCTGTTCCTGCCACGTGTTACTTCGTTTGGATTATTTTTTGCTGTTTGCTGCTTGTCATTTATTCCGGCCGTTTCTTCCAAACTTTGAAAACGAGCATATCCATAACGAATCCATGTTACTTCTTGGAAGATTGGTATATGGATTGAGGGATACTTTCGTCATTTGGACGTCAATTATGTATCAGGAACTGATGCATAAAGAGTAACGATCTTTCGATTAATCAATTAGTCTTTGATTAAAAAGATTTAGTGGTCAAGCTCTCTAGTGTGCAGAAACGATGGATAAAATAATTTTTAAAAAAATCATTAAAAACACTTTATACATTTCTCAATTTTATTTATATAAACTAATGCTTTGCGTTTTTTTAACACTAGTATTTAGTGCACAAAAATTTGTGCATAATATGTATTTTTATGTAATTAATTAAAGAAATATACAAATAATCAAATTCATTAAGAGTATGATAGGTTAATTATGATATGGTAATTATAAGAAGATGTAGGGGTAATTTTGGAAGCCGAAATGTGGCTTCAAAATAATCATTAATAGTGGTTCTTGCGCTTTATTAATAGGAAGATTAAAAAATCTCTTCGTGTTTCTGAAAATATTGCCAAGAATAAGATATACTCTCCCTATTCCCTATGAACGTTTCTTTCTTGGGTGTTTTAAAATATAGTTAACGTTTTTATAGATGGACATTTTCGGTTTTCTTTATATTCTCACATTAATTTCTTTTCATCATTTATTATCATACTTTTTAACTTCTTTAATCATTTATATCGATCAAAATATTTTTTACCCATTTCATATCCTATAATAATTCTCTTTCTTCATTTATTATTTTAAGACATTCACTTTATTCATATTTTCTCTATAATAAGGAACGAATGAAGTAATAAATCTGATTCCATAAAAATATAGGGGAAGGGATGATACAACAATACAACTGGGACATATCAGTGTCATCTCACTGCTCCAAATACTACAAATTATGACCTTAAACTCGATCATTAACGTACTAAATAAACAATAAACTCACAAATCCTCAAACAAATAACTAGCAAATTAGGCCATTTCAAGACCCTCTTAATGAATCTATATGTAAACACTCTTCGACAGGACTTTAGCATTTAGGACCAACCATGCCATGGTATATCAGTCCCACATTGTCACAGGCTGCTTCAGTTTTCTCACTGCGATCATAACTCACCAAGTTCACATTGTTCATGGTGATCCCATGGCATCCGAATACCTTACTGCAGTCGAACTTTATCGCTACATCGGATGCACTCGTACCCTTTATATTGCTATACATCACGTTCTGAATCCTCACTGCTGAATTCTGTCATCATAAAAATTCACTTTGTTATACATCAATTTTATTGAATTTGGCATATCAGGTTAAATAAGTCTCAGCTGAGTATTTTTCAAACCTCCTGGTGACATTTTTGGTGATCACAGTAGTTCTGATCGATTATGATCGGGTTGCTAACGTTGTTCATAACAATGTTCTGAAACACAATGTTACTTGCTGTCCCAGATCCACCCTGCATCCATAAATGATTCGGTTAAGTACTAAAATTTACTACGTACTAACTCGTCTTTAACTTCTTCTTTTCAATTTCCTACCTGCCATGTTTTGATTCTCACGCCATTCATAGTGTTAGAAATCTTCGCTCTGTTTACAATCACATCAGAGACATGAGCCTCAGAATTTTCAGCTCCCAAACTTCCAATACTGTAAAAATGCAGTAAGTGCAGATAAATTAGTACACCTGAAAGTTGGCTAAACAACCAAAACTGCCAAAATATAATGTTGGATAGAATTAGTTGATCAGCATGTTTTTATACCTGATTCCATGACCTGGTCCGCAGGTTATGTCCGTCGCCTTTACACTTTTAGACCCGCTTACGATCGAGATACAATCGTCACCTGCCCATAAAAATTGTTAATAAATAATCTTGAAGTATTTTTATAACTAGATTTGTTAGATGAATCTGCATTTTCTTGGTGTATGTTTGTTTACCAGTTTTGATGACACTGTTCGAGATACTAATAGTTTGTGTCTCTGAGACATGAATTCCATCAGTGTTTGGACTGTTTCCCGGAGAATGTACCATGAGATTTGAAGCAACTACGTTCGTGCATTTCATAAATGTCAGATGCATTTGTTGTGCATTTTCGATTGACAGATTCTCAACATTCACATTCTTGCACTCGTTAAATGTCACAGCCTGCATAACATAAAAGTATCGAATTACGTTAGCGTAACATGGAAATCGAATAACCATAAATGGGTTCCAAAAATGATCGGCCGGAGAAGTATTTACCGTTGGGGCATTCTTGCATGGCTGCGAACAGGAAAAAAGTAAAGTCAGTAATTATGAAAACAGAACTGAAAAAATGTAACAAAAGTTGTAAACATGTTTTTACTTTAGAGGGGTTAATTTTGCAGGAGTTTCTCCACCAATTTGCACCATTTCCGTCGATAGTTCCACCACCGTTGACATTAACATTGTTCACATTATCGAACAAGAGCCAGTATCTTCTGTCCTTTTCGTAGTCACCGGAGTTTTTGGAGGCAATGATTGTTCCCATGATCTGGTTTAAACACAAGTGAGTTAGTTCATGAAAGGTGAAATGGAATTTTCTTCGACGAGGTCTTATGTATATTTAGTATTGTTGTAACCTTCACTGTCAGAGAGTTTTTGCAAGGGCCTTGAAATGTGATTGGTTTAAGAAGAAAATTTCCATCTCTGGGAACCATAAAAACTGCTGCATTACCGGACGAACAGGCTTGCTTCCATGCCTTTCCAAATGCCTGAAAAAATGAGTGAAAACCCCTCAAATCAGTCTTCAGTAATTCTAAGTTATGACATTCTCATTGCATATTCAATATGAATACATTGCTAGAACATACTTGAGTGTCATCTGTTCTGCCATCTCCACGAGCTCCAAAACGAGCAACATTGAACACAGTTGAAGAGGAGCCACCGCCGCTACTTGCCCGTTGTCTCCTTGTAGACAACATGGGACTATACAAATAATCACCATCACTGTCAGATGACTGTGTCCTCAAATTATCAAATTCATCATTGTACTTATAATATGTTGTCTGATCATCATATCCACTGTCAAAGTTGTTTCGTTCGGAAAGAACCTCATTTTCATCAGGGTAATAAAAGCTGCTTAGAGAATTCTGAACCAAAAGGGAAGCCAAGATGAAAAACACTAGGCATTTGAGACCCATGTTCGAGGAAGGGCCGGCGGAGAGAGTTGTAGCCTGTAGGGAATAAACGGCTAGAGATGGATGCAAGAATGTGGTGAGAGATCAAAGGGAGTTATGGTTGAGTTTGGTGGTTTTGGAGGTAAATGGGATGTAAGGTATTTATAGAAGAAGATAAAGAGAGTTAGTGAAGAAGTAATTTGTTAGATGGTATAGTTGAAAAATATGTTAAGCTAGATTTGTTGACATACTGGTAGAAATGGAGGACTTGAAAGTATTTCTTGTTATATTTCCATTGGTGTTAGTTTGTATTGGTTTATATTATGTAAAAATTGTAGTTGAATACTAACTGATTTTTGTTGAAGATTCAATGGAGTCAAAATAAAAGTTAGAATAGAGATCAAAATAACACATGATAAGTATGAAGCAAAACTGATTTTAGAAGTCAATGTAACACATGGAGATATTTAGTACTCTTGGAGGCTCCTAACTGGAGAAGGATCAAATGAAGAACTTACACCATTTTTAGGATTCTTGAAGCTAGGTTAGGTGGTTATAGAGGGTGGTAGAGAATATTAGTGTAACTATTTTTAAATTGTTATAAATAGGTATTTCAAGTTAAAAATAAAACACTGAAAGGGAAAAGTAGCTTTTTCACATTATTGTTTTTTTAGTGAAGAAGGAATTCCATGCTTCGCGCGGATAAATTCCCTTTTCGAACTTGAGCACTTACCTAATATAACAATTGTCTGCTTATCACTTCGCTACCCATTTTTCACATTGTTTAAAAATGGTAGTTTGATAATAAAAAAATATAAAATTAACAAACACTTGAATATACTTCTAACTACGTATTAAATTGTAATCATGGGGAAGGACATCAGCTAGTGTTGAAGATGATTGACTTATTATAACATGCAATGATGCTTTGACAAAATGATAAAACAGAATATTGAAAAAAATTATGAGTCAATAAACTGCCGAAATTTAGTCGTAAAAAGTCTAACTTATTGTCAAAAGATAACAAGTAAAAAGCACTACTGGTTAAATGATTATTTTTGGGACATCCACTAATTAAATAAGAAATCATAATTATGCAAAATCAATACAATGTCAAAACCACGTCAGCAAATGCTTCTTGAACCAATTTTATTGAACTATGCAATTATTGTAGATATCAACTCGTAGCTGGTCTTGTTCAGGGAGCCATGCACCGCAGTAATAAATTAGTCATGCATGCACGTGTGAAACCAAATGAAAGTATGAAACATCGCAGGTTTCATTGGATTTTGGACACTAATCATTAACTATGAGTTACAAACAACCGTCATTAGCTGCTAAACTGTCGAAATTTACCCGTAATTTAATGCTTTATATACGTCTTTCCATACAAGTTAAATTTCCCCACACAAATAAAACACTATAAAACGCTCTGATTTATCATCTAAATATTGAAATGGTTCGAGAAGGGCGTATATGTTATAACAGAATCGTAGGATATCTTTTTCACTATTGACTTTCACCAAATCAAAAGATGAGATTTAAATTTTAAACTATAAATAATCATCAAATTCAACTGCTTGTGTATTTTACTATTTTACAAACTCAACCATCCATTTCAATTAAAACTCAACTTTAATCTCAACCATCAGATCATTCAAATCAGGTTGAGATTTTTTGTCATATCATCTTACAAATATTTAATACCTTTCTATAACTTAATCCATCTAAATATAATTTGAGTAGCAAAATTCGATTAAAAGGTCTGAATGCATCTTCGTTTCGAGTCTAATATATGTCAAGTTTTTGAAGACAATTTGAAAAAACATTCAACATGATCGTCACCACTTACAAACCAAACGTCATAAAAGTAAAAACAATCAACAAGTCTAAAATTTCTCAACCACTAGTAGTGTATTAGTGTAACCTAAATCCACCACCACATAAAAATCCATAATAGAATTCACACGCACAAAGCTGGATAATGCATGGAGAACTCTAAAGTAGGTGATCTAAAATGGATTTAGAATTGAAACAAGTCTCTTTGGGTTGGAAAGGTAGACAAATTACAGTTAAAGAGTCAACATCCTTAACTATACACGTATTACGTATACGTGTCTTCAACGTATAATACCAATAAACATTTAGTTTGATTAGCTGCCTAACTATTTATACTTCATGCAGATTGATTCCTATCGATTATAAATTTACTTAAAATAATTAATATTATTAATTGATGAATAATTGAGTGACGACCTGATTATGTAAGCATAAAAGCACACTTTAAGTAAAATCTATGCATGTGAGTTTTAATCATTTATGATAATAATGTATTTAAAATTTAAAATTCAAAACAGTTCATGATAAAATCGTTATTGACGGGGAATTAATTGTCAACTATCAGGTGTAATTTGCTTATTTGCATGCCGCCTTCAGGAAAATAAACTTTACTTTCAATTGATCAACAACACAACGCCCGACGTAGACCATGAAATCCCAGTGCATATATATTCACTTATAACACATGCGTACTGATCTAACGATTGAGATTAAATTATTCACTTTAAACATTGATACTTTTAATTCATTATTGCCTTGAACTACATAGGTAAAATATATAACCAAACAATGATCTAACAGAACCCGACATTTATGGATAGAAAATTCTAGAATTAGTTGTTGCTGCTTCATATGTCGATTTTTGTTGGATGTATATAAAAGACACTTGGAAGCCTTTGCCTAGGATAAAACTAAAACTGTTCGACCGTTAAGAAAATAATATACAAATGTAGTTGCAAATTTGCAATGTTTGGTTGGTTAACTGAGTCAAGATTAGTCGTTAGTGAGGATGAGATTTTGTATTTTTCTTAACGCTTTATGACTTTTAGTGTTAATTGGTGGATCATCCATTTACACATGTTTCCTATTTTTGGGTTTGAATTTGTGGACTTGTATAAGACGGCATTTCTTTTTTTTTGTTACCTAATTATGAGACTGTTTTACCTACTTGGCTAGCTTGCTAGGAGCCTAGGACTTGTTGAAATTTGTATAAAAGTTACATTTACGATCATACTGCAACTTATCGTTGCGTGATTGCTCTCTACTGTGGTATTCTTACTGGCATTTCCATTTTGGGTTCGAGGCCGAAGATTCAGGAAATTCTCCGTTTTGTGCTAGGGCCTAATTTTGAGAAAATCCGGCCGGAATGGTCGTATATTAGTTTCCGAGATTGATGAATCTACATTGACATAGGATGAGATTTTAAATATTGTTAAACTGTAGGACGTAGTCACAACCGTTGATCTTATAAAATAGATGGTTGTGATTAGATCTAGTAATTAATTAAATTTAAAATTTAATATGCAAAAAACACATGACAGTTAAGAATATGCAGTTATTTTCATATAAGTAGTAACCGTTAATTAGATAGAAATCTAAGGCGGGATGATTTCATACGGTTCTACCAATATTTGTATGTTTCTAATCCTTTTCCCATTGGCCAACAGAGTGGTGGTCTGTTGGTTGAGGACCTGACAAAGGAACCTCAGGGCCAGGGTTCGAACCCTGGCCTCACCAATTTGTGCAGGAATCTTCCTTGCTTGCCTTTGGACGTGGGGCTTGTTCGCGTCGGTATTCATGAAAGTGGTCGTGTAAGCAGAGCGGAGAGACATGCGCGCTTGATTTGGCTAAACATGCTTGTCAATGATTGGGTGAAGGTGTCCGTTGTGACCTGTGCTACTAGTGATTAGAATAGGATTCTCATGTATGAGATCTTAGACGAATTGTACCCATTGTAACCGCTATAAAAAAAAAAAATCCTTTTCCCATTGATGTATACTCTGTGACTGTAAGTGTTAATAAGAATTTTGTGCTTGCGATACAATCTTGGGCCAGAACCATTGGGCTAGACCCATTGGGACTTCTTGTTGGGCCTGAAACCAACTAATATGCTATGATTGGGCCTTCTAGTTGGGCCTCAAACCTACTAATCTGTATTGACTTCAACATGGTTATGAGTATCGTCTCAGGCCCAAAGGGCTCAAACAGCTTTTTTAAATTAGTAATCGTGTGCATGTGTGCACAGTACCTGTGATTTTATATATATTTGTCATAATTTGCTTAAATTGATCAAGTAAGATATCAATTAATTATAAATAAAATTATGTAAATCGTACATTTGTAAAATAATAATTTCATTGTATTTAGAGATGAATAATCATTTTGTGAAATAAAGTAAATATTAATAAAATCATGGCATTAGTGGAAATCAAAATTTGGCTTCAAAAAATAGCTGGTAATAGAATTCTTTTTGCTTTATTAATAGTATATATATATATATATTCATACATTGCAGAATAGAGACTGAATGACCAACCAATAAGCCCGCTAGTCTTTGTGTCCTCTAACATAGTTTAATATTCTTTCTTTTCAAATGTATTGCTACGACCCTATATTGTTCCTGAATGGTCTAACTCAACTTTGAGACAGTAGTTGAACACCTAACAGCAGCAGCCATGAATAACTGTTTGAACAAGTTAATCTGTTACTTGGGTTTAGGCAATCATATAGTCCCACTTTATACATTTGTGCCTAACTTGTGTAAATTCTATGCTTAGTTTGTTAATTGACTAAAACTACATATGTTGACTTGGCATATTTCAGAGCATATACAGCTCATCTTCAACTGCTTCCTTCTGACATATTTGCAATATCATAGCAATATTATACTTATGAGATTCCAAGTCAATGTATCCAATAGTTAACTGATATATATAAGGGACGGATTTGACTATCACATGGTTGAATTCAAATATAGTTTTGGCTCTTTTTTAGTTGTTTCAAAGCAGCCATCACTTAACACAAACATTAGTAAGTTTAGGACTGATGAAACAATTATATTGAAACGGAAAGAGTAGTAAAGGTGATATCATGATTATAAATCTGTGTTTTAAAGACTGATCCGACTCAATTGGTTCGATCGGTTGAACTTTGAACTAGTGGGTAACGGATTCGAGTTAGCAACATACCCGATTCTGCATTTAAAACGATCAAATCAGGTCAAGAACCGGTTCAACCAGCGGGTTTTTATTACATGCTTTGTTTCTTCTTTTTAGCTAGAAAAACATGTAAATGTTACATTATTTTGTGTCTACAAAAAATTAAGAAATAATCATTTGACTGTCTTAATTATATTATATTGTACAGGCATTATTTGTAGGGTGGGTAAACATACTAATCTCTATCAACTTGTTGTAATCAATGTATATATTCTAAAATGCTTGAAGAGGTGTTTACTATAGTTTTGTTTGATGCTCTAGGTACTTCTAGGCTCTAGCATCGCCTATTTAGTGGACTTTTAAGTACCTTCCTTTATATTTTTCAGTTTTTATATTAGTGTTAAACCCCTAAAAGTCCATCTTCATCTCATCTATTACATCATCCATGTTTGAATTGAACTGTTGAGAACAAAAAGTTGACATGAAAACAACCTTTTTAATAATGAAGCGCTAAGAGTGTGCTTAATAGTTGATTTGATCCACAACAAGTTGTTATCATATACGTAAAGAAATTACTGTTTTTTTAAACATCCTTTTTACTTGCATGATTGAAGAATTTTCCCAAATGTTTCTTTTTTCAAGTGATCAAGAACTGATTTATTTTTCGGGAGTAGTAATTTAACAATCAGTTAATCGATCTCTGTTCTCAAAGTTCGTAGTCAAGTTTTCCTGCAAATCCTTTAATATTAAACTCTAAACCATTAAATTTGACAACCATCTTAATGAAAAACCTTCACTAAGAACCTTGACATGAACCTTGTCTATATGATATAAAAATGTTGGTGTTGACGGCCAATTTTTTTATCAAACAATAAGTTTTTGACGTGAAAATCATTATAAATAGAGCAGAGTTGCATGGTTACTCTCATCAAAAACCATACCGAGAGAGCCAAAGAAGCTTAGTACTTTCCTTATGGCATATTCAGTATCTGCTTCATCACTTGGCTCCTTGAAATTTTTTCTGTGCTTGCTTTTGTTTACATTTGGAGCTAAAGTAACTTCTGCTCAGCTATCAGCAACTTTCTACTCTAAATCATGCCCAAATGTTCTTTCAACTATCAAAACTGCCGTTGATACCGCGGTGAAAAATGAAGCTCGAATGGGCGCTTCCATTCTACGACTCCATTTTCATGATTGTTTCGTCAATGTGCGTCATTTCTCCGAAAAACATGATTTTTATTTAAATTTATTTTTGGTATTAGGCCAAATTATGATCTGTTTTTTCATTGTCAGGGATGTGATGGCTCACTATTGTTAGATGATAATTCAACATCAGGCTTTGTTGGAGAGAAAACTGCAGGTGCTAATGCAAATTCAGCTAGAGGATTCAACATCATTGATACCATTAAGTCCAAAGTCGAGGCCGTGTGTCCCAAAGTTGTTTCATGTGCAGACATTCTAGCTGTTGCTGCCCGTGACAGCGTTGTTGCAGTAAGTTATATTCCCTAAGAGGCCTTTTTTACAGTCATCAACTTCTCTTTTAGTTATTTTGTGCGTGGTTAAGAGTAACTAACGGAAAATGATTGCAATGCAGCTGGGTGGAAAAGGTTGGACAGTGCCATTAGGCCGTAGAGATTCAACTTCTGCAAGTTTAAGCACTGCAAACAGTGACCTTCCAGGACCGGCTTCAAGCTTAAGTACTCTCATTTCTTCATTTTCCAAGAAAGGCCTTAACACTAGAGAAATGGTGGCACTTTCAGGTATATAATCTATAATGTTAGTTTTCAGTAAAACACAAAAACAATCCTTAAGAGGCTGGACGAGTAAAAATGTGGGATATTCAATGTGTATCACAGGATCTCACACAATTGGGCAAGCGAGGTGCACCACATTCAGAACCCGTCTCTATAACGAGAGCAACATTGATGCATCCTTCGCTTCCTCATTAAAGACTCGATGTCCCAGCTCAGGTGGCGACAATCGCCTATCTCCATTGGACGTCCAGACCCCAAATAAATTTGACAACAACTATTACAAGAACCTGGTGAATAACAAGGGTCTTTTGCACTCAGACAAGTTCTTTTCAATGGTGGATCTACCAACTCTCAAGTGAGGTCATACAACTCAAATCCATCAGCTTTTGCCAATGACTTTGCCAAGGCCATGCTCAAAATGAGTAAGATTAGTCCACTTACTGGAACTCAGGGAGAGATCAGAGTGAACTGCAGGCGAGCCAATTAAGATCATGTCTTCGTCGTTCGATAGCTGGCTATTATTACCCGTCGAGGCGAACTGGTGCAATATTTATGGTCTTTATAGTTTCCTTTTGATATGTATGTTGATGAAAAATTCATCAATTTTATTTCATCTAAATTCTAATAAATGAGGTGTGTGAGTCATATTTATACCCCATTTTCGATTTAGTTCGAATACAAACTCGCTCACAGTATTCCGCGGAAAAAACACTGTTCCTGTTCCTGTCTCAGTTTCATTTTCGTTCCTTCTGAATATTCAAGATCCAAACAGTGTATGAGGTTTAGAATGGTATTCCTGACATGATATGCAGTTGACCTTTTGAATGATTAGTCTTGTTAAATTCAGAGAGTTTGTGAATGATGTTACAACTTTTGATTATTTACGTATTCACCCCAAACTTTCAGGTTATTAGGTAACCTGACTGTAATTTCAGGTTACTTACATTTTTGGCCTTTCGGCACCGAATTACTGGCATTTTACATTGAGTTTCTGAACTGTTGAAATTACAAACTAAGGGGAAATTTCGATGGAGTTAAATTTGATGTCAAATTCGACGGTCATACACGGTCACACATATATTTATTCATCAGAAAATAGCCCATTTTAATTATACTTCATTTTCATATATTGAATATCCACTGATTCATACAATCACCAGACGAACTCGAGACAAGAATGCAGAAAACAAATATAGTAAAAGTGATAATAATATGAAGTCTAGACAGGTTATCTTTTTCGGGTAACCTCAGACTTACTTAAGAAAACAACATTTTCATAGATATATATAATGAGATCTTAGTTTGAGTTAACCTTCCTGCAGTTCTTCCTGATTTCTCCTTTCTTCCCTGTTAGAGGCTTGATATTTCCCATCTTAATCATAGATTTTCCGAAGTCCGAAAAAAACAATGCCTTGTTGGCACTGTATTTTTTCACAAGGGATTTCGTAGAAGCTCCGTTAACGAACAAAGCTTGGTCAGAATGAAGCAGTCCTTTCCTCTTTGTCAAGGCTGTAAAGTAATTAGTATCAAATTTATTGACAGTAGCGTCGAAGGGGGCTAGTCTTGTGTCACCACCAGTCCTTGGGCAGGTGGCTTGACGCTTGCGAGCAAAGACAGGATCGATCGTAGACTCATTGTAGATACGGTTCTTAAAATTTGCACATTGGGAGAAACCGATAGTGTGGCCTCCTGAAAGGACTACAAGGTCCTTTTTATTTAAACCTTGGTTTTTGAAGCTGGTGAGGAGGGCAGCTAGGTCTAGGAAAGGAGATGGAAGGTTGGTGTTGGCTCTGGTTCTGTTAGCTGTTTTCGAGTCCCTTCTTCCGAGTGGCACAGTCCATGATTTCCCACCAAGCTGTTGATAATCAAAAGAGAAGATCAGTACATTTTTCATGAATATTGTAAAGTGACATTAATATTTACTTACGGCAACGACTGAATCGCGAGCAGCCACGGCCAAAATATCAGCACAAGACACCACTGGTTTACCACAAGCCTTGTCAACTGCTGATTTAATCTTGTCAACCACATTGAACCCTCTGACAGAGTTAACATTAGGGAATGCATTCTTCTCACTGTCAATTTTCGACGAGTCATCTAGAAGGATAGATGCATCACAACCCTACAATGACATTATCAACAGAATACCCATTAGTGATTTATGGCACAGATTTAAGGTTGGTTTGCAAGCTAGTAATAAAAACTTACATTGACGAAGCAATCATGGAAGTGAAGCCGCAACAGTGAAGCTCCCATTCGCTTTTCCTTCGCGACTGCTTCCTCAACGACCTTCTTTATTGTTGATAATGCTTTGGGACATACTTTTTTGTAGTATGATGCATCCAAAGCTGCGGAAATGGAAATTGCAGAAAGAGCAAAAATGAGAACCAGAGCATATGCCTTGAGGAAAGCCATATATTATCTGGTTCTCACTAAAGATTGTTTGCTCTTTGTGTTTTGATATTTGAGACAATGCATTTCATGTATTTATAGGGCTGGAATATTATTAAAAAGACGGGAACCTTTGCATATTTTCAATAGTTCTGATTTTTTCTAATTGTTCTGTCCAATGTTCTGTAGAGAATGTGCCAGTTTACTCGAACGCACGTAGTATATGCTATGTAGCCTTCCATAACTGATCGAGGCACAACATGGTTAGTGCAAATAATGAGCCTGCAGTGTTAAGATCCTTACCATTAATAACTAATAAAAGACGATTCTTTCAGAATAAAATCATATAAGTCAATTACGTAGTTTTATATTACATTCGTTTAAATGAGTCAGAAGACTCAGAACATTCTTGTATTAAAGTTGAACTGTTTGCGACGGCAAAAAACATTGCTAGTTCACACTAGAAAAAATCTTCAAAAAACTTAAGTTCTGCAACCTAAAAAGTTAACTTGGGTAACTTGCTTCCTAAGTAAACCCATATGTTACCATAACAGCCAACATCTGGTTGCAAAATATAAGTGTTTTGGGAATGCAACTGAAATTTGAGTCATGATCAGTAAATTGAGATTAGGGTAGGTGTGGGAGATTCCAAGAAATATGGCCAGAATCGATCAAAAAACTTATTCACTCAACAATTTGCTTTCATTTTATTGAAGAATCCACACTTAATACAATCGATATGAGAATGAAATGCAACAAACATAAATATAAATACAAGGGAATATAAAACAAGACGCCTAGAGGTTAACAGCTTGGGTAACCTCAAGGTTATTTCAAGGAAGCATGCAACAGTAACACAGTTCATAAATGAGATCTTAGCTGGAGTTGACCTTCCTGCAGTTCTTTCTAATTTCTCCATTTTTCCCTGTTAGAGGCTTGATGTTTCCCATCTTAATCATCGATTTTCCGAAGTCCGAAAAAAACAAGGCCCTGTTTTCACTATATTTTTTAACAAGTGAGCTCGTAGAAGCTCCGTTAACGAACAAAGCTTGGTCAGAATGAAGCAGTCCTCTCCTCTTCGTCAAGGCGGAAAAGTAATCGGTGTCAAATTTGTTAGCAGTAGCATCTAGGGGAGCTAGTCTTGTGTCACCACCACTCCTTGGGCAAGTGGCTTGGCGGTTGCGAGCGAATACAGGGTCAATGGTGGTCTCGTTGTAGATACGGTTCTTGAAATTTGCGCACTGCGAAAAACCAATAGTATGGGCTCCTGAAAGGGCTACAAGGTCTGTCTGGTCGAGGCCTTGGTTTTGGAAGCTGGTAAGAAGTCCAGCTAGGTCAAGAAAGGGAGATGGAAGGTTTGCATTGGCTCCAGCCCTGTTAGCTGTTTTTGAGTCTCTTCTTCCAAGAGGGACTTCCCACCATTGTCCACCAAGCTATTGATATTTCAAAGAGAGAGGAGATCATTACTTGCTACGTATTGAATGCATGCATGCAGAGAGAGAATGCTAGAATGAGTTATAATTAAGTTACTACTTACAGCAACGACGGAATCACGAGATGCCACGGCTAAGATGTCAGCACAGGAAACTACTGGACCGCCACAGGCCTTGTCGACTGCCGATTTAATCCGGTCGATCACGTTGAATCCTCTAGCCGAGTTAATGTTAGGAAATGCATTCTTCTCACTATCAATATTTGAAGAATCATCTAGAAGGAGGGACGCATCACAACCCTACATTGATATTACACACATGAAAATGAATGATCAACCCATTTATTATATGGTATCCAAGGTGGTGCAATTCAGTATAGTTTCAAGGTTGCTACTTACATCGACAAAGCAATCGTGGAAGTGAAGACGCAACAATGAAGCTCCCATTCGCTTTTCTCTTGCCACTTCATCTTCAACGATCTTTTTTATGGTTGGCAACGCTTTAGGACATAGTTTTTTGTAGTAGTTTGCATCCAAATCTGCAAGACTAACAGTAGCTGAAAGAGCCAACATGAGAACCAAAGCATAGGCCTTTAGGAAAGCCATGTACTTGCTTGATGAGGTTGTAATTTGCTTGATTTGCAGTGATCTGTGAAAGTAATGCATGTTCTTATGAATTTATATACTGCTGAATGGAACTATGAAAATATCATAAATCTTTTGTTCGATCACTTTATTTTTTGCAATTGGTTTGTGTCAACTAAACTGTTCAATAGAATATGGCGCCCAACCAATACACGCTTAAAAATTATATGAGTGTAAGCATTTTTATATGAAAGTTGAAGTGTTCTTGACAGCAAAAACATAACTAGATCAATGTATAGACAATCATATTCAGATTAACATTCTAACAACTGATGTGAGTACTGCTTATACGCATCAATAAGTGACAACAAATATACTGAGATAAAGTCAATGCCAGATATATAAAGAGAGGTTGTATCCTGTGGATCCATCCAATTTGATGGACTCGTGGATCCCCTCTTGCATCCGTCGATTGTATTTTTTGGACGCACCAGATTGCGCCACGTATGTGCATTTGTCATGTGTACATCACGTGTGCACATGACAAATGCACACGTGCAAGTCACATGCTTCATTAATGCGTTGGCACAAACTGGTGCATCCAAAAAATACAATCAACGGGTGCAAGAGGGGATCCACGAGTCCACCAAATTGAGAGGATCCACATGATACTTTCCCTATATAAAGGTAGTTGTTGGTCAATTTAATGTCTAATCTTGATTAGTAAAATGCTTGTTGCATAATAAAATGGGAAACGACCATTGATTTTGTCAGCCGAGGTTGCTTGCTCAGGTATTAATATCATTATAAATACTTTATTTACACATATCACGGAAATTAACGATGGTCTACATCGTCATAGTTGCAACTTTCCTCCATCGGACCTAATAAAAATCATATTCGAAAGTCAACAAGTATTTCCATATGGTCGAAATTAATTACAAATGCGTAAAATACAATTTCATTTCATAATGTCTTACTGATCAGCATCTCTCAAATTCCGGATCATCTTTATATCCTAGTGTGGTGAAAGGCTTTAAGATGACATGCATCTTTTAGTAAGACGGAAGAACATGATCTCAGCCGTTGATTTTTATCAATCCAACGGTTAATATTGGTACCATCCATCACCAACCATCCGCGTTTTTTGCAAATCCAACCGTCCAGTTAATTAAAAACAAACTTTAATCTCAACTGTCGAATTAAACAAATCAACGTCCAAGATTCCGTCCTTGTGTCTCATAAAATTTACATGTCTCTTTAAAACCCAACTCTCCTAGTATTTATATATTTAGGAAAAGTATCATGTAGATCCTCTCAATTTGGTGGACTCGTAAATCCCCTCTTGCACCCGTTGATTGCATTTTTTGGACGCACCAGATTGTACCAACGCATTAATGAAGCATGTGACTTGCACGTGTGTATTTGTCATGTGCACATGTGATGTGCACATGACAAATGCACATACGTGGTGCAATCTGGTGCTTTCAAAAAATACAATCAACAGATGCAAGAGGGGATCCACGAGTCCACCAAATTGGATGGATCCACAGGATACGACCTCTATATATTTATGTATATAGGAAAAACAAAACACAATTTACACGAAAAACATTACTTATATTTATTTTGTAAACATACACTACCATTTTCTGCTATGATTTTCAGCGTAAGTGTATCTTTCTAATAAGTAACTCTTGAACTACAAGTTACCAATTTTTAAATCATCCATTGGACTACCATTTCAAACACATTTTAGGATCCAATTTTATGACACATTTTAGGATTCATTGAACTACCATTTCAATCTAAAATCTCATGAGGTTGAAGTTGTTTGTTTTATCAGTTGGTTTGCTTGTCAAGTTGTCTAAATTGGATATTAAACCAAACCCCATTTGCATGCATGATTGCATTTTGTACAATATTATTGTCAATCAAGATATATTGAATATTAACGATATTAAGTGCCGATATTTAGATAGTGTAATGTATACATCGTACGCGAATCTGTGACCTTCAACTCTTATCTGTAGAACATGGCTGCTGGTGTGATATTTTTATATAAAAATTCCACATTTAATCGACAGCTCCAAAAGAGCAGGTAAAAGGTCTTGCTCCAGACATGCACCGCCACGGTCATTTTATAATTAGTTTCAGGTCAATACAATAATATGATCTTGCTGCATTGTGATCTATTCACTTATATCCATTGATGTGTACATTTACTATGTTTTTGAGACCCTGAGCTAAAATGTCCTAATTTGGATAATTTGTTGAGAGACTGAACCACTTCTGTTATACTCTGATCATAGAACTTATAATCAACAGGTCGATTCGAGCGTCTTCGCCATCAGAGAATTTATTAGGCCGCGGAAAGTAATATTTACGACTTTCTATGTTACATGTTACAGGTTCATTTTCTTGTGGAACCAAACCATAAGTCTGCTTGTTAGAGCTTTTGCAAGATACATCTTAAAAACAGAGTTTAAACTTTATTAAATGTCTGATGCAATAAAATCAAAGTTTGCCGCGCTAGAAATAAAATTGTGTAGAGTAGGATTTTTTCATTGATGCTACGAAAGACGATCAATAAAAGGTTTTTAAGTTGACATGTTGCAGATATAAACAGATGATGTCTATATGGTTTGATCTGATATAGGAAAAAACTTCAGCATTTTTTGCATAAAGACATTGATGTAATCCATATCTTGACGATACTTCTTAAGCTAGCCTTGTTACTGTCAGGTACAACATTCCAAACTAATGATCTTCAAAACCTGAGTATATAAAGTACTACTAAATCAATCAGTTCAAATCCACTGCCTGAATATCTTTAAAGGTATTTTGATACATTTCTATTCTTTAATTTTGATCACTCAGCAAAATGCAAGAATCATGGCTTCTGTCACTTGTTCAAATGTCTAAGATTAACATGTGAATTTCTAAATAACGAAAAAAATTTGGTTCCATTCTTAGTGTCCTCCATCGGGTTTGCACTCGTGGTACTGAATAATTACTGCATTTCCCTGCAGATATAATGGAAGCTAAAGCCGGAATCCTGATGCTATTGTCACTGGCTGCTGTCTGGTCATGTGGTGCTATAGACTCCGGTAACTTATATCTTTTCAGTTCTCAATCACCTGAAATAATTTCACTAGTTATGCTTCAAAACACACTGTTAAAATTTACAGTTTTGTTCCTTCAGTGATAACTGATCTCTAATGCTGAAATATTTGTTTGTATAGTTTCTCGTATACATAGTATTTTACCCGATGAGAAACTTGAAGTTAGCATCCCTGAACAGTTGGAGAAAACTGAGAAGGTTTGTACATAATCAGTTGCGCACGCAATGCAGTACTTCAATGACAAAAATACTCAACAAAAAATTACTGCAATACTTCATACCTCTTGCTCCAGCCTGAAATCTTTTTCAGCTGAGGTATTTCCTCGAATCTCGATTATTCCAAATCTTTGTATACTAAGTTGATGCCAGAAATATGCTGTAAAATACTAAATTTTGGCATATGTTGTGGTATTTCAGTGTTCTAAAGTGGTGGATTATTATGTTCCAATGTTCTTCTTTGAATTAGCAATTGTGAAACCAGATGAAGTTTGTCAGAAGTTAGATTTATGTGAAGTAATGGAGAAAGAAAGGGAATCCATACTCTCAGAACATAATATATGCGCTACGTGCCGTGAAAAAGTTTCAGAACTTCTTAACAAGCTAAATCAGCGAGACACTCAGGTTAGGAACTAAGAATACCTCCTGAACTCTTTTTCATTCAAAATTTATTGTGTGAAATTAATGAGTATATTTTAGGTTATTTCTGTAATATGACATGTTTATCTTACGATGAGGACTGTAGTTGGCATTCATTGAGACACTCAGAATTGGATGCAAAGCCATGCCTACTTATATTGAAAAGGTACATACTTAGTTTTCTCAAAAAATGCAGAAGAAAGTAAATGGTTTGAAAGTTGTTGAAAATATTTCTTGTTGCAGTGTGTGCCGATGGCGTATGAGTATGTACCTCAGGTGTTTAGTGACATTGAGAACTTTTTTGGGGCAACTGATGTATGTGCTACAGCTTTGAGCTGTAAAGCAGCACTAGAAAATGAGATTCAAGAATCAAAGGCTCTGTTAGGAGAACCATTGCTCATTATGGCTGAGCCGTCTTAGTCATTTTGGAAGACAGCAACTCTATGTTGCATTCACTTGTGCAATTTTCATGTTTTTTTTCTGTAAGATTTGACATGGGTTAATAATAAAACATTAAGAACTGGTAAAAACAGGGAGTTTTGCTAATGTTTTTTCCTTGTTTTTTGATCGAGTTTGATTGTTGGAAAGATGGAGACTTTGGTGCAATTGTTAAAAGTGTATTTGTGTAGTTGAAACGCTGCGTTTATTTCCGTAATGGCGCCTTAAACTAACGACGTCGTCTTGAGCAGAAATGAAATGAAGAATCAATTCAAAGCACGTCACCGAACAATCCAGATCCGCCGTGGTCATCTGCCCCTCACTAGTCAACCAAATGACCATATTACCCCCAACCTTTCCAATTCACAATTTATATTCTTAAAGGGTTGAGAGACATGATATATATGTAAAACAAGAGGACAAAATCTGAGCTTGATTTAAATAAATCGACGGTTGAGATTAGGCGGTTGGATTTGCGAAAAACACGGGGAGGTTGGACTTGACGGTTATTTTACGTTAAATCTCAACTGTTAGATTATAATTAATGAACGATCGAGATTGTGTCCTACCGTCTTACAAAAAGTTAATCGTCCCTAAACTTTACCCTATTCTTAAATAATATAAAGGGCGTTTAAGTCATTTGTGAATCTCCATAAATTTTCTCTGACTCGATTAAATGACTCATCACCTACCTCAAGCTGAATACAGTTGAAGGTTGCTATTAGCTTTAAAGAATTGAATGCAGATTTTGCAGTACTCATGCATCTTTGCCGGACGTTGTTGGGTTTGCACATTTAAATAAAATATCACACCAATAAATATCAAAACCATTAAATGGGGCCAACTACCTTTTCTATCCAACTTCAATCCTATTGGGGTTTAGATTCAGTGTTGCGTACATCCAATTACATAAAAGGATAATATATAGTTTTGAAACAAGCAAAGGCTATGTAGTTTTACTATTGAAAATGTTTAAAATTTAAATTATGAATTTCGTCGTAAAACGATATAGTTTTAACTGACTGTAACTTATTATTGGCAGCATGGAATCTCAACCCTTATAAATGTTAATATCACCCAATCCCATCTATATAAACCCTCACTATCATTCTGCACTTATTCACTCACTCTCAACACTCAACTTGTTTCCAATTCATTTGACAAGTCCTTCTCATTATGGCTGTTTCAAAAACTCTTAACACTCTTCTTGTAGCAGCTGTAATGTTCATGTTGCTAGCTGCACCAAGTCTCAATGCACAAATGACTTGTGGACAAATGGTGAACAACTTATACCCATGTATTGATTATCTTCAGAATGGAGGAGCTGTTCCTGGAACCTGTTGTAATGGGGTCCAAACTCTATTTGGTGCAGCCAATAGTACACCGAATCGTCGTGCTATTTGCAGATGTTTGAAATCTGTTCTAGGACAAGTGCAATACAATGGCAATAATCTAAAGAATGCTCAGGCTCTTCCAAGCAAATGTGGTGTTAAAATTCCTTACAAGATCAGTCCAAGCATCAACTGTGACACGTAATTAAATTTAAATCCTATTTTTTTAATTATGTGACATTAAAAATCATCTGCTATATATTTGATTATTTAAATTTATGATTTTTGAATTATGCAGCATTACTGGAAATGGTTGGTAGGAGTGGAGCAGCAGAAGCTAGAAGCTAATAAAAGGATTACACTGCTCCTGGACTTGAGATGGGTGTGTCTGGTTTGGCGTTTACAATGTAACATGTGTTTTTTTCAGTTTTAAGTTTGAGTTGTATCCTAAGATTCCTTCACCAGATGGATCTGTCAAAGAGTGAAGTAGAATGTGTTTATGTTGTTATGACTTATGAGCACCTGACGCTTTTAAGTTCCAATCAATCTATGATGCATTTCAAATGTTCATGAGTTTGCTAATACATATATTTATGAGCTTAAATATACAAAAGTTATAACAAAATAAACCTAGTTTACTATGAAAATGTTGAAATCTTCTCAAAATGAAAAGGCCAAACAAAGCCAAGAACCTCTTTTTATATAACAGTAATCAAACGTTGTGATCTCTGTCGGTACAGGCGGGTGCCCCCATCTATGTTAAAGGCTCTAAAAATGCATTTTTGTGATGAAAATCTATAAAATAGCTCAACAAACTTACAGTGTTGAATGTTTACATCTTCAGTACATGGACACCTAAAAGGCTAAAACTAGACTGAATTTAAACACAGAAATAAACTGATAACTTGGTCCATAGTCATATAACGGCATTTTTGACGACGCAAGCCATAGATATATTAGTTAAGATCCACTTTGGCAAATCGACTTGTTATTAAATTAAAGGATTTTTAAAGGATTTGAACTTATAATCATGCTTAATCTTGTCCTCTCATGCCAATCCAGTCCTGAGTTGTTTGGCCGCATACGACAACAATTGTATTAGCCCATTCGGTATAGCCCAACTGAATGTATCGAGTCCCATGGAGAATTTTCTGACTATTATCAAACTTTCTTGCTTTTTTTTTGCACTAAATCAAAATAAATTCGCAAGTTTGAAAAAACTTCTTTCTAGATGAGAGTTTCTCTCTCTAGAATTTTTGGAAACTCGGAAGACCTTCGCTAGCCAGCGGGCGTCCTCCTTCTTTTGGTGCTCGCCGGATGCATTCAAACAAGATGTAAACGACCCTCTCCTTCTATTTAATATCTCAGCCGCGTCCAATCATCTGAAAAAAAGGCATACGGATCTTCATGAAACTTTCTAGGGTTTGAAAAATAAGGTTCGAGGAGAGTGAGACTCACTGTGCTTCAACTTGAACTGCCGGCTGCCGCAGCTCTCTTTCGGCATCTCTCTGCTGCCTCATGGAGTGGTTCCCGGCTTCTGTCCGTCGCCGCTCGTTGCGACAGCTGCTGTCTGCCGACGCAGCTGCTGTCTGCCGCGTCTCACTTCACGCCGCTTCGTTGGCTGTCTCCGCGTGTCTGCTGTCTGCTTATTCCTTCCTCTTGATGGTCCACTTCATCCTTTCAGCTGCCAGCACTTGCATCTTCCACGTCGCTGTCGGATTGCTTTCTTTTAATTGTTTCACTTTTTTCAGTGTCGGTTTTACGTTTTACGTTTTCTGCTTCTTTTACTTTTTAGTTCATTACCAATTCTTTTAGATTACATTGTTCGTCGTACCGAGCGAGAGTTAACACTTCTCTTTATTTTCGTATCTTTTAGTTATCTCCAGTCAGACTAAATTTTATTTAGTTTTTCAAATCCTCGTGTTTACTTTTTGGGCTACTGCCCCTTTCTATCAAAAAAACTTTGTTGCTTTTTGCACGTGCATAGAAATTATGGGAACATATAAAAATCGACATTGAACATGCGGCTTGCATGTACACACACTAGGGTAACATGCAAACCAAAACATTTGGAAGATACCACCAGTTACTAACTTTTCATCTTAGCCTTTTTTTCCAAATTTACCCAAAAGTTAAATGAGATAATGTGTACATACTTTCCACCAATGACACAAGCCTATTTTACATGAAAGAAAACAAGTCCGTTATATCATAGCTGTACCCTTTGTCAAGGGGTCCACAAGGCAGGTTGTCAAAAACTAGAGTTAAAACTATATTTCTATCCATTCTACGTATCCACCTATGAGTTTCGAGTTAAAACTTTTGTAGAAATTTTTTTTGGTAGAAACTTAAAGTCAAACAATTCTACACGAGTTAAAACTACGTAAAAACTGTAAAACTTATAGAAACTACCGAATTTACTATTTGGGACGATTCAAACTCTTAAACTAATTAAAAAATATGACTATTATATAATATAATACACACTTTCAATTTATCTCATACATTTATATTAATATATTTCTAACTTTAAAAATTAATATATTTATAATTGATAAAATATTTAAACATGGAATATATATAAATAATAATTTAATATTTTGTAAAAACTATGTTTCTACGATTTAAAACTACGTTTCGATTCTACCTAAGTAAAACGATTCAAAATAGAAACTCGATTCTGACAACCTTGCCACAAGGTCAACAGAAGGTATTTAATTAGGATCCACCGGCAAATCCATATAAAGATCTGTCAAGTGAATAAATGGACAGCTACTAGACATGTGGTGTGTGATGCTGCCTTACTCTTACTTCTCTTCAGTCTTCTTCGGTCATTTAATAAGGCCGTTGATTGAGCGCATGGTCTCCCATTCTATAGGTTAATGATTCAAGTTGAGAAAGATAATTCAAATAGCATGTTCATGTCATTCTCCAATTCTTCAAATAGGTGAAGCTGCGTCTGAGCCATACACACGCCATGTCTATACAGGGGACAGATAATATATGAGAAATTTGCATAATAGCACAACATATCAGTATATTCCACAAGTCTTTGCTAGATTTCATGGCTTGTCCCTTAAGGGCCTGTGGTCCTCTATATGAATTGAATATCAATTACCCGGGAAAAAATGGACTCGCACAACCAACAGGATCAGGTGCTACAGAGGGTCAAAAGGTTCAGGCAGAGTCTCAAAACCGGAGTCAAATAGAGACCCCTGATTAGAAAGCTCATCAAAACTGTGTAGCCAGTTCGTGTTCTTTATGTCCTCCTTCAACAATATTGCATCATATCTTGAACTTTCATAGATGTCCGCTTCCCTTAATTTCCCTGATAGATGATTGATTTCCTCATTTCTACCATTTACAGATGCGCTCACACTCCTCCCATTTTCAAAGTATCCACTATTATTGAGCATACTATGATTGTTCCCGGAGCCAAAATCACCCGAACTGTGAACTGCTTGGGCTTTCACACCAGCTGAAGAACGAATACTCTGAGGGAACAATGCAGTGCCTGAGAGTTGTCGAGAGTTGCTAGCTCCATATCTTACATCCTGTTATCAAAAACACATCACATTAGCATTATCCTCAACCAACGCATCAAATACATTAACCCGCACAACAAGTAGACTGAATCAAAATGCTACTTGGCTACTTACTACAAATCTTAGATATATGATACATCAAAGTCAGTTGGAAGAAGGAAAAATTCATTAAGCAATTGACGGGTCATAGGACTAAAAGGAGAATTCTGCGTACCATGTGCCTGCCAGCCATATCCAGTGACTTCTTTGAGATGGTTCTCCCAAAGCCATTGTTATCTGATATGGTTGACGGAATTCTTATGGATTTATGCATAAATGAATCCTGTAAATTTGAGGCCCTATAGGTTTCAGTTACTTCGGGTTGTACATTTGATTGAGCACGGACTTTCGCAGAGGATTCTGATAGTCTCCCTCTTGCGCTAACTGGTGAAGGCTGTCTACGGGCTGAATTCCCTGAAGCTGAAGTATCTGTTTTATTTTTCCCAGTGACAGACAGACCGGGTCGTGATCTCCCAGCAGAAAGTGGCCTGTCCGGTAAAGTAGTCCTTAAATTAGGAGGTGTCTCATGAGGAAAAGCAGGAAGAACTGATGGCTGGGTCAAAGGCTTTAGTCGAGGACTTGGGGAGCTTGGTCGTGATCCGGTAGCAGAAGAAGTGGTAAGCCCACTTGATGAAAGACGCCTGCCAGGAGTTGTAGCGATTCCCATGGTAGACAAGGAAGGTGCTGACATTCGGCGATTTGGGGTTGATGGCCTAGAATTTGGTCGGGGAACTGGAGAGGTCAGGTTGGGTGAGTTTGGTATCCTTGATGTTGGTGTAGATGGTCTTGAATTTGATGACGGTCTTGGTTTATCAATAGAAGAACTTTGTGACGTTGAGCGTACTCTAGATGGTGTTGTCGATCGTGAAAGACTGGGGCGAGATGATGATGTAGATGGTCTACTAACAGATGGAGACCGTGTCATGGGGGATGAAGGTCTTATGTAAGAGGATACAGAAGATGAGCTGGTATTTAAAATTGAAGCAGATCTATTCAAGGAATATGAAGTATATTGAGAAGCAGAAACGGAAGGGCGTGTGGCTGAGTTGCTTCTTGCTGGTCTTGAAGAATGAATGTTTTCCGTCTGTGTCACTGAAAGCTGGAAATTAAAGAAATGACAATCAGCAAGAGCAAATAAAGCTGAAATTAAATAAAACTGATTACACCAAGAGAATCACACAGCTGATTTGTATTGTAGTTCAAGCACTAAGTCCAAATGAAGATTTAGCTGTTAGAAAATTACGTATTACACTAATTACTGCACGACTAGCTGCAAATGAAGAGTTGTGGCAATTAATTTAATAATCTGATAAACTTTCAGCAAATTATTTCTTAAGAGAAAAAGTATGACAACACAGATATCCACAAAGCCTTAAACTAGACTACGGCAAGCGTAGAGACTAGAGATACACACCCTCGAAGTCTTCATGGTTGAACCATTTCTACTTGCAGAGCTACTTCTCGGTGCTACTTTTGTGGGTTGATGATGCAGACCATCTGATGGCACAAGTGGCGTCCCAGGCGGAGTCAAAAGCCTGATAACACAAGAATCAGACAACATGGCTAATATTCTTAAACTAGACTACAGCAGATATCATCATTACATCGATCACACAAAAGCATATGCTAATTATTCAAAAAACAACTAATTAAGAGTTCTCCAACCATCATTCATTAACTTCGATACAATGCTAATAACACCTGCATCATTCATTACTACCAGGCTACCAGCATATGCTATAGTAAGCACGAAAAACACTACAACTAATCATCGCAAAAGCTTCGTTACCAGTCGTAGTCATTTTTGCCTCCATCTGGAAACGACAGCAGATCATCAACACCATTCTTATCCATCTTGACTGATCCAAGCGATAGTCTCCCTAACTTCACCGAAACTGCAAAAAAAATTCAAAAATGTCAAAAATTATCACCACCAAAAGTCATAAAAATCAAACACCTGTTACCTTCAGCGAGTGAGAAGCTCCGGCGATTTTTGGAAAAGAGATGGAGATTCTGGTCGGACTCAGTCGGTTGAGATCTGATGGATTGAGCATTTGTAGTAACTCCGGTGACGTCTTTGATAGTTCGACTCATTGAAAAAGAGGTTGAAATGTGGTTGACCTAATCGGAGGAGCGAGAGAGATCTGAAAGCGTAAAATCAGATGGAGTTGAGAGAATAGCAGTTGGTGTTGATGGAGCAAGACGAATCGTGTCATTTGGAAATCGAATCTGAGCCGTTGAATTAATGAATGTGAAAATGAAAGGTGGAGATGGAGACTGGTAGATAATGATGCTCCAGATCTGCACATGCAACGCTATCATCATTTACTTTTTCTTTAGAATTTTTTATTAATTTATTTATGACGGTGCTTGTGATTTGTGAATGTATTTATAATTAAGGAGACATCAGATGACGCAATAAGCAATTATTAAAATATTTATATTGAAAGTAAGAATTAGGTTTCAGGAGTACTATCAAATATTTGCATTACTTACTGTTAATTTTTATTTATTTAACTGTTAATATTGATAATCGTGAATGATTCGTATTTTTTACAAATTCAATTGATATATTTAATTAAAATCAATTTTAATTTCAACATCAAAATTAATCAAATTAATGATTGAAATTAAGTCTCTCCTGATCTTAACCCTGGAAAGTAAAATATAAAATAAATTTCCAACAAAAAGTATTGACAACTTAACTGAATAAAAAATTTACAATCACCAACAAATTAATGAAATATGTATCAAGAGGTTATACAAAAGACTTTTTTTTAACTTCATAATACCTAAAAACTCTAAAACATGGTTTATAATTCACTGTTTTTCTACCAGCCATGAAACAGTATGGAGTTTTGACAAATTGAAATGATAAAAACATCACACAACCGACTAGTTACAACATATCCGACTGCTCCTACTGTGTTGCATAGTTGTGGTGAAACTGTATCAAAACGAAGCATTCTTGCACCATATAAGACCACAAGCTGAGACAAGACCTTGGTCTAAACTTTAGCGTCCAGGTTTAGCACGCTTCAATCCACTGCCATTGAAAGGAGATACACTGCCACCACTAGGACCTGGACTGTCCTCTCTCAAATTTGAGTTCAGTAAGGCTAATTCGTGTAGTTGCTGCCTTTTTATAAAGTCTTCTGACTCGTCCTGTAACCAAAGTTCCTCATAAAAGCGCAGTTGAAAAACCAAAATTACGAGCATGAGATTCATAAAGAAAAAGAAACGCTGAGGCATCTAAATGCTATGCTTTGCTTTGCTAACTGCAATCAAAATAGAAGGATAAAACTAAAGTTGGAAAACATTTACAAACCACAGGTTTAAGTAACTCCTCGATGATTTCTTGAGCTTGTCTTAGCTTTAAATCAACAATGTTGGTAGGCAGGTCAGCTTCAATTAAGATGTGGAGTGGTTCGTTTAAATGCTCGTATCCTGATCTCCCCCTTAGTTTTTCTTCCTAAAAGTGGAAAAGTTATTTCAAAACCGCATGTTTTATGATTTAGCTAGCCATGTTGGGAGGAAATTAGAAAACCATTAAATATAATAGTAACCTTTTCAGGGTCCTTGATTGAACCTTTTCCGCGGATAAACACCCGACATCCTGTCGTAGCTTCGACCCTTTTCAATGAATTACCCCTCGGACCAAGAAGTCTTCCGACAAAGTTGAACTGGCATACATTAAGGATGTAAGGTAAATAGGATATACACAAATAACACGAAGACAAGATGTTGAAGAATGTAGGGTTGCCTTGAAGAGGAACATACATTAGGGTAAGCATCTACAGGAATTTCCAAGCGCAAAATCTTCTTCACGAGAAATGAACTGGGGCTCCCTGGTGCACCCTGCCAGTCCATATTCATGCCTGGTAGTCCGATAGACTGCTGTCATGGTTCATGTAAACTAATTGTTAGAGCCGTAAAAAAGAAGATATGCATGAAATAAAGATAACAATCATAATACATTAGTAAAGTTAACATTGTAGATCAAATTTTTTATAAACAATAGACAGAATCCGTACTAAAGGAAATGATACCTCTGGAGGAAGACCATTCCAGCTTCCCATATTATGCCCGGGACTATATGGCACACGATTTGAAGAGGACATCGGACTAGGGCTTCTGTGTTGGAGTCTATCAATGTCATTAAATCCCTGGTTGGACATCATCCCAGAAATACGTAGAATCTCTGGGTATGTGATACACGACATTAGTTATAGAGCAATTAAAAAGTGAAAATGTGATCAAAGGAACAAAGGCACTTAGTTATGACATCTATCCTCGTAAATGGAGAAAAATATCCACAATCTTATGATACATATCCAGCAATAAAGCTCAAATGACTTAAAATCTTAAATTGAGTCACCGATTTGAAAAGCATCAAAAAACAATAATAACAACCCCTCTCACGTTACAACCAGTTACTTCTATCAATCCTTACAGAATACAACAAACACACCCGGATATAAACTTATGAGCTTGTGCGTTCAGTGAAACCAGTAAACAATTGAACTTCAATATTTTTTTGACATGTATGGAGAGAACACGGGACATGTAATTCGGCTGCATACCCATATAGGTACAGTAAAAATTGAGGAAAACCAATAGGTATTGTTAACTAATACAAAAAATGGAAGATGAAGGGAGAAGACAAAGCTTTGGACAGAAAAACTAAAGAAGTTCGAAAAAAGTCCTTCCTTAGTAGCCCGTTTACTTTATATTCTAGATCATTTCGTCAGATAAATGCCCATATTAACTTGACCCCCAAACTGCCAATGGCGAGAGTGATAATACAATGACATTAAATGCATACAACCAATTCAAAGATACACGATACTTTGTAACTCTGGAAAGCAATATATTTTGTTTGAAGGATAAAGATGAAACTGCTTCAAATCTGAAATTCAACAACTGAATGACAAATTAATGCAATGCATGACAACATCTTCAGACAAGAGTATTTCATGAAACAGAGATAACGAACACGAAAGGTATCAGTGAAACTTAGGAAGATGGAACCCAACTAATGAGATGCAAAAAAGATTCGTGTAAAAATCAGATCCGGAAAATGCACAAAAAGAGAGCTACTAAGAAGCAAAACAACCTTGATTCAAAAGCCTGCTACAATTGGGAAGAACTTGTGTAAAAGGTCCAAGCTTCTGATGCTCCGCCAAAAGCTCCGACAAGTACTGAGACTGACTGCACAAATCAATCCAACTCAGCTCAACATACCAATACAAACACAAGTATCCGAAATGAATTCAAATTCACAAAACACTAAAGAATGAACCACATGAATTCCACACATCTGATTAAATTAATTATTAACCCTTGAAGCTGAAAAATTCATACCTGTCGACATCTGGGGCGCCTCTAATCTGAGGAGAGGCAGCTCTAGCTGGGGAGAAGTTAGGGTTGAACAAACCTGACATAACTTTATTCCTTTCTCCTTTTAGGACAATTGAGAAACAAATCGAAAAGGGTTTCTTTCCGCAGCTAAAGCAACACTCAAACACCTAAAGAGTCACTGTGAAATCGCAGAAAGGTGAAGACTTTTCTATTAACTCCTCAATTTTCACTCTTTAAACCCTACACAAGATCAAAATCGATTTATCCACACCTTAAATTAAATAACAGACAGTAGATACTACAAGTAATAACTGTAACAAGAGATGCGAATCTATCTACATCGAAATTTAGAAGACTGGGAATTTGACTAAAATGGAAGAAAACAAACCCCGAAGCTTCTTGATGAGGCACACGCAAGACACGAGTGTCGCGTGTTGAAAGATGCGGTGTGGATGCATCTTGGCCAAAAATAAGTACGAGGCCAAATTGGAACAACATCAGACCAGACGCGTGATTTTGTTTTTTTTCTTTCTTGTATTGGGAACAGATATTTTTAGCTGCTGAATGAAATTCACTATGTTGGTTAAAAATTAAAATGGAAGGAAATCTGCAGTTAATTAGCTACTTTGAGTCTGAATCCAAAGTCTGGAAAAGTGCAAGTTTGTTACTCCCTCCGCCCTATTTTGAGTGTCTCATTTGAGAACTTTCATGGTTTTTAAGAAAATTAAAAAATATGAGATAAAAAGTAAGAAAGAGAATGAGTGGGATAAAAAGTATGAAAGATGGTATAAATATAGAGGTAAAAAAGTTTCTATTTTAGGAAATGAGAAGATCATTTTGGGACATCCATAAAGAAAATGAAACACTCATAATGGGACGGAGGGAGTACAATTTTTACTGTCAAAGAACACAAGTGCAGCATATATGAATGATATATGAAGAGAAATCAACATAAGTGGACTAACTTTGGCTGCACTCACGAATACTGACAAACATGTAATTAAAGGGAGTAGACATTGGTACATGATTAGGTCTACACAGTAAGTGTCAGTTGCGGAATGAAAATGACAAAATGTGGCATTTTGAATTTTATTGCGGGCGAAGGAGACTGAGCTAGTTCAGACAGGGGTCATGAGCTCTTCTATAGAAGATTTGTTGCTGATCACTTCTACTGATCAACACATTTACTGCTCTGCTCTATATCTCTGCTTTCAAGGTATAACTTATATCGAGGTGAATGTATCATAAGTTACATCCACATTTTTAAACCAGTAACAAAAGAAGGAGCAGGATTGATCAACGCTTGACCCACGCAAAACTCTTTCTTGCCTTTGCTTTGCCAGGTTTCTTCCTTTCAACGGCCCTAGGATCCCTCGTCAAGAAACCAACTGGACAAACATTAAGGACCCATTAGTAGAACTCAAGAGAAACAATGTATTTGTCAGCTACTAGATATAAACAGTTTTTACACAAGCCAATTAAAACATGTGATTAATAGTCCAATACACAGTAAACAAAATAAATCAGAATTCTAAGACAGGTGGTACAATTGTATATAACTATTAACTAGAACTTGCTGATTTGCTAATATAAACTATGAAGATGAAAAAGATCAATCAACCTAGATGCAAAACGTTAACAGTATATGGCTAACTGGATAAGTTACTGTCAGAGTTCAACATACCAGCTCTAAGTGCAGGACGCAGGCCTGGCTCCCAATTTTGCAATGCCCGGCTAATTCCCAAACGCACTGCACCCACTTGTCCTGAACCGAAGAAAGTATTTAACAAGTACTCAGATTTTGTAAAAATGATAAAAAAATATAACACACATGACTGGGTTCTATTGTAGCGTAAAGTTAAAGAATTTTCAAGAACATGAGATGAGCAAATTTTAGGGCAAAATGTCTGATATCTGGAAGTGTGGGATGGTTGACCCAGAGAGAACAATAAAAGGAGAGGCCAGCACCACTGATTTTACACATGCATCTTCTTTTTGTCATCTAGAAAAGTAGGTAAGCTGTGATGCAGTTACAATATTGACAAAACTTCTCATGAATCATGAATGACAAAAAATGAAATAAGGAGTCATCCTAAATGACTACACTTTCATCCACTAATCAATAAAAACCATAAGCAATTTAGGAAAACCCGATGGATAAATAGTCCTTGACTCCTTGTAATATTTACCAATAGTGTGGAATATAATCGGAGAACACAATTTAGTTGGTTTTAACACATGTGACAGGATTTATTCAGTTGATGGTCTTCGTGAAAATATACGGATTAAAAAGAGATGAAACTTCACCTGTGGTGCCGCCACCCTTCACAGTACAGTTAACATCCCAAAGTCCCAAAGTCTTCGTTTCAGTAAAAGGTCTAAGAAGTGCAGCACGCTGATCAAGCAATGGGAAATACTCGTCAATCTGCTTATCATTAATAGCGAATTTCCCATCACCAGGCTGAATCCAAACACGAGCCACACTGCATTTCCTTCGTCCAGTACCATAAGCTCTTCCCTGGTTATCTACCTGTCTCACCCGTGCTCTAGCAACTTCCTCCTGTTTCTGGCGTTCTATCTCCGCTCGAGCCGATTTTTGTGTTGTCTTCTGATACCTCCAGTCCTCAATATCTTTTAGTGGAGGCAGTCCGTCAATCCCACTAAAATCTTTCAGAGCCATTAAGCTGTCCAACATTTCATTCGTAATTCCAGATGCTGCAACCAGGTCACCAAACGCACGGTTCGGACCTACATTCAACAACCACTTTACACAATCTCAATAGAAACAATCAAGCATTACACACATTTCTTATACACACATTATACAAATTTTAATACAAAAAAGCAGAAACATGCCTTGCAACACAGCAGTAAGCTGTTGCTCTCAAGCTCCAACTGCTGATTTTCTTTAATCCTCTCAGCTTCATCTATTTCCGTATCAATCTTCGCTTCAACGCCAATTGCCGGAAAGGTGTCACCAATATCAAATAAGTTATTGTTACTATCATTACCCTCATCTCCTAAACTCCATGGCTTGAACTCATCTTGCCCTAACCAGTCACCATTAACACTATCCCCACCAGCACTACTTACTCCAGTATCTTCGCTAAACAAAGATCCAACCTTTGCATTTGTTTCTTCAGGAGAAATCTTCCAGAAATCGGATTGGTGGGGTCCGTTGTCGGAAGAGAATTGGCGGCGGAAGGCATTGCGAGGGATTAGTGTCGAGAGGTTAGGGATGGGGTGAGTGGAGGATGAGGTGGAGGTGGAGGTGAAGGAGGGTGCGATTAGGGTTATGAATTTGGATGAATTTGAAGATCTGGAAATGATGCGAGAGAGCATCGTGACGACGAGACCAGTCGGAGAGTCTGATTGACGATTTAGGGTTTTGCACTTCAATTTGCTAAGCCTTTATTTTTCTTTAATTTTATTTTAGACCTTAATATAAAATTTCATATTTCATATTCTCTTCAATTTTGTTTTTGAACCTTAATAAAGTATTTCATATATTAGAATTAAGAGAAATAAATAAATGGTATTAGTCATAAATTTGTAAAACATGTGGTAAGCAAGTAGATCAAGCAAGTAGATCATGGATTCGGTGATGCACATCTATTTGCTGCGAGTATCAAAATAAACCATTTATCGAAACTAAATAATTTTGTCTCGCATCAAATAACTTTTATTGCACCTAATCTGAATCTAGTAAATCAAACTGAATAAAATGTTCAGGTTTGAATGTCTGCTCTAATCGTACAATTTCTATTATTCAGTTGATCTAACCGTCCACAAATATTCTATCTTCAATTAAAATGTACAAATAATTAATAAAAAGTGGAAACAGGGTAGCAAAGGAACCGACCGCTTCCACAAAATAAACACTTTCACTCTTTTAGATATGTTTGTAGAGCTCCACTGTCGTCAAGTATCTTGCACTTTGCTGATGGAGATCGATACAACACGATCTGAAAAACCCAACAATTAATCAATCAAATGGCTGCTGCTGCTCAAGTAGCTGATCCTGGTCAACGGTCATTCCTCTATTTCAACCCAGAGGTAACTAACACCTTCCTAAGCTTCCTTCACATATGCTGCTTTTCTGGTTGTTGATCATTTGTTTGATTTACGTTTTGTTAGAAGCCCAAGCAAGAATATCATTCAAATATGACTTAGGATTTATTGTTGCAATTTTGATTTGGTATGATGTGGTTTTTCTGATGCTTGAATTGGAATTTACATGCACTGAAGTGACTAGCAAAATTTTGCTTGTATTCGTTTTCGCAACAAAATACATTCGCAGCAGAAGTTGAATAATTTTGTACCATACAATTTTTATGCCTGATTTCGACAATGCTGGAATTTCAGGACCTCCTTGTCTGACAAACGTACCTTGACTTATCAGTATTCGAGAAAGTATTCAACAAAAATGTCAAGGGAACTTTTTTGGAATGAATCATACAGCTCAGATTACAATACCTTTGAGGAAAGGATCGGTAGTTTCTCTTAGTGTTTTTGCAAGGAAATTGGTGGCCTCGGCTCACGAGCATATACAGGATCAAAGCATGCAGTTTTGGTAATTTCCTTTCCAATAGGATTTTAAACTGGAAGCTTTTGATTAACATGTACCAGTACTGATTCTACACTGATTATTATTGGCGCGGAAAATATAATGTTTATACTTCATTGCGAAATACTCGCTTTGGGAAATTAGATAACTTTATCTGATCTTGAGGAACATTATACAAGAGAAGCATGACCCTGTGTTACTTCCAGTATTTTAGCTTCCATAATTAGTCATTTATGGCCTCAATTCATGCCTCATCGCTTAGCTTGTATTTCAGCAAATCACAAGTAAAACATATCATAAACCTTTTTTCCTTTCAACATTCAAGCATGTATCTAAGAGCAGGTGGTTAGATAGTTCCTGTTGTTACCATGGTGACCACAAATCAAACCGAATACTTTTTCTGCCTCAGGACGTTCCAAGAAGTTCCATTAGGTATATTTAGAGGTAACACTAGTCAGTCGTTGATTATACACGGAGACGTTATTGCACAAGTTGGTCTGTTTACGCTATTGGCTAGTGTGTTGCATTTCCTCCTCAGGCCTTTGAAACAACCTGCATTTGTGCCCCAGATCCTGGTTAGCCGATCTCATTTATCAATGCACATTTTTTCAACGCTAAATGTTTATTTAGATGTTCTCATATATGACTTAACAGGTTGGAATTGCTTTGGGACCTTCGGGATTGGGAGGAGATGAAGATATCCGAAAGACATTAAATCCGCCGGCAACTGTTATGGCTATGGACATTTATGCAGTTATAGGATTTGTGTTTTTTGCCTTTTTGGTAGGGATGAAGACGGATATATTCATAATCAAGAAAGCCGGTAAACTGGCATATGTTGTCGGGGTATCTGCCGTCCTGTTCCCATTAGCCGTCACTATCCCAGTATCCAAAATTTTGCATAGGAAATTCATATTGGAGACAGAATTTTATTATGCATTGCCGATGGCCGGGGCATACGAATGCATAATAGCCTTCCATGTGATATCCGCATTTTTAACAGAACTGAAGCTCCTGAACTCAGAGCTCGGCCGCTTAGCTTTATCCTCTTCAATGATCAGTGGCACGTTAGGCTGGTTCTTGGCAATGGGCACCATGTTAGCTAAAAACAGACAGGCAAGTAAATCAAGGTTAGCAAGTATGGAAGCGACTTTTTGCTGTATGATATTAATTCTGGTCATTGTATTCGTCTTTCGACCATTATTATTTTGGATGATGAGGCAGACCCCGGAAGGAAAAGCAATGAAAGAAAGCTTCATTGTCTCGATAGTAATGATGATTTTAGGAACTACTTTCTTCAGTGAGTTCACCGGAAACCATATGCTTGGGGTTATTATTTTTGGTTTGTTAGTCCCCGAAGGGCCCCTTTGGTTCTAGTTTATTAGACAAGCTTGGTTACGTCCAGTCCGCTTTGTTCTTCCCTTGTTATGTTATTAGCATCGGCCGGAAGTTCAATTTGTCAATGCTACGTCAAGATGCAGTGGTGAATGTCAGTGTGCTTATAGTTGTTGCTACTCTAGGAAAACTCCTAGCCGTTGTGATTCCTTCACTTTACTACAATATGCCGCTTAAGGACTCACTCTCGTTGGGGCTGCTCTTGAACTGCCAAGGCTTCTTCGATATTTACTTATACGAGCGCGCTCTGTATTTCAAGGTTTGTTAGATTTGTTTTCTTGCACTCCTTTCGGATTATTTCCGAAACTGCCAGTGTTTTCACTCATTGGTTGCAGAATCTGAGCAGTTTTTTTTATTTATAGCAGCTTATCACAAGAGATTGCTTTGGAGTGATGGTTGTTGGGGCAATGGTCCATTCAGCCCTTTTCGTGCCGTTAGTCAGGGTGCTTTATGATCCTTCGAGAAGATTTGTGGCTTACAGACGAAGGACCATACAGCATTTGCCTGATAATATGGAGTTAAGAATTCTAGCGTGCATCCATCAGGAAGAGGACGATGTTCCATGCATCATCAACCTTCTTCAGGACTCGTATCCGAACACCGAGAGTCCTATCGGGGTCTACATTCTTGACCTCATTGAGCTCATGGGACGATCTGTGCCCAAACTCATCGCACACTCACCTGATAAACATATCTCATCCAAGCCCAAAAGGTCTGACAGAATCATGAACGCCTTTCGAAAATTCGAGACAAGAAATGAAGGAACAGTTTCAGTTCAGTGTTTTACCGCCATTGCGCCTTACGCTACTATGCACGATGATATATGCACTTTAGCACTGGAGAGAACTACCACACTTGTCATTGTTCCGTTTCAGAAATCTTATGCACCTCCAATAAGGGCTGTGAACAGTAAAGTGCTGGAAATTGCACCTTGCTCAGTGGGAGTCCTCGTACTACCAAACAATTCGATGGAGTTTAGATTAGTATCAGTATGTAGGATTACTTTAGACGTATGTTTGATTTTCTTCGGAGGAGCAGATGATAGAGAGGCATTGGCATATGCCACAAGGATGGCAGGACACCCAGCAGCGAAGCTAACAGTACTTAGAATCTACTCGCTTAGAACCGGAGCTGAAGATTCTCAAGAAACACGGATAGACACCAATGCGCTGAATGATTTCAAGATCAAAACATATGACAACAGAAAAGTGACATACAGGGAAGTAGGTGCCAAAGATGCAACTGACACAGCTGCTGCGATCGGGAAGCTGAACAATGAACCATATGACCTTATACTTGTTGGGAGACGGCATGACGAAGGAAGTGTACTGTTTAGAGGATTCTCGGAATGGAGTGAGCTTCCTGAGCTAGGTGTGGTTGGGGACATGCTTGTTTCTTCAGATTTTAAGACAAGTGCGTCAATATTGATAATTCAGCAACAAGCTTCAGTAGTTGATGAGATGCTTAGTTCACCGAGATTCCTAGTTTGAAGAGAACTCGAAAAGGCCAATGCTTCGTGCACCTGTGAATGCGCTGGACCCAGGGATGAAGACTACTGCAATATCATGGGTTTTAGACATAAAGTTTCTTGTGGGAATTAAGACCAAATTGTATTGAACAAAACTGTATTCGAAATAGAGAAACTTGGTAGAATGTAGAAAATATCAGATGGATAAAAAGAAGCCAACATGAGGGCTGAAGTTCAAAACTGTAAAATGTGACCAAAACAACAAGTCTAACTGCTAGGAAACATCTGATGAGGTAATTTAAGCAGTAGCAGCAGATTGTGCAGCATTTCTCTTTTTGGCTTCCTCAATGATGGACAACTTGATACCCTTCCCCTTAGGCAGGGAAACCCAAGGCTTTGTTCCCTTTCCTAGGGTAAACACATTTCCTAGACGAGTTGCAAACTCATGTCCAGTTGAGTCCTGGATGTGGACGGTTTCAAAGCTACCCTTGTGCTTCTCCCTGTTCTTGAGGATACCAACACGGCCTCTGTTCCTTCCACCAGTTACCATAACAACATTACCAACATCAAACTTGATGAAGTCCACAATCTTGTTTGTCTCTAGATCAAGCTTGATAGTGTCATTAGCTTTGATAAGTGGATCTGGATAGCGAATGGTGCGCCCATCAAATGTGTTGATGTATGGGATACCTTTAGATCCAAACTGGACAGATCGGACTTTGCACAGCTTGAACTGCAATCAATAACGGAAATGAAGTCACCAAACATCAATAGGTGAACTAAAAGAAAATACGTCAACCATTTATGACACTGACCAAGAAGGGAACAAGAGTTATTTGCAACTTCAAATAATTAACACTTCTCAATATTCTACAAGGATATCACTCCAAAATGGGGAGGTCTCACTACCGGATTCATTGAATCTTACTTGAATGATAAAATAACATTTGGTACTAGTGACGCACACTTAAGCAGCTGGCATTAAAGATGAAATTCTATAGGAAACCAAAAACAGAGTAGATCCGTGAATTAATTTTATGTACCTTGGCTTCATCTTCTCTGATGGAATGGAGACGGAATCGTCCCTTGGTGTCATACAGCAGCCTGAAGTTCTCATTTGTTTTGGGGATTGACACAACATCTAGAAAAAAATTACTCGGCTTGTAAGAGACAAGGTATGACCAAAACATCATAAAGCCCTAAATAAGCTTTAAACAACATAAAAGAAAAACTATTCTTACCCATAAAACCTGCAGGGTAAGTCTTATCAGTCCGGACCTTGCCATCAACAAGTACATGACGCTGCATCAAGATTAGAACAACCTCACGGTATGTGAGAGCATACTTCAATCTGTTCCTCAAAATGAGGATCAAGGGCAAACATTCCCTTGACTTGTGTGGCCCTGACGATGGTTTCGGAGCCTAAAGGCAAAGTAAATGATTTAAAACACAAAATCCCAATTGATCAAGCCTAACAAACACAGAGAATGTAAACTTACAAAGGCACCACCAAGTTTGTCAAGCATCCAATGCTTCGGCGCATTGAGCCTCTTCAAGTGCTTCTTCAAACCTCTCGCCTACAAAATCATCAAAACAATTAAACTCCAATTCTGGAAGCAACACGACAATGGATAAATATACAGTAAATTGCGATCTTTCAGATGTTGAATGAGCACTGGAATTACATAACGCTGAGATTTTAAAGTGAATTGGAAATTACCATGGTTGATGCGGCCGGAGCTCGTAGATGCTGCGGCGGCTTAGGGTTTCGTGATACTGTTCTTAGGCTGGGAAGTGTGAGCGGCGAAAATAATGATCGCGTACATGTAGGGTTTGCTGAGTCTCCTGACGAGGCTTGATGGGCTGGGCCTGAGCCTCATTTTAACACGTTTCATCGGCCCAATTCCCCTCTTCTCCGTACACAATGAAGCTGTTTGAAAACTTTGGAAAGTAAAAACTCTTTGATTGCTTTTCTCGTGTATTTATAAATTATTTATTTTCAATCATATATTTTATATTTTATTTCTATTTTAATTATCGTGTTTTCTATATTTTTAAACAAACAAATAGCAACGGAGGAAGTAAATATTACTAGACGGAGGGAATAGTACGACAAATGAGCTGGAGGAAGCAGTCCATATGCATGCCTGAACAATAGTCAAGTAGATTTTAAGCCCTATTCTGAATTGAAGATGTTGGGCCTTAATTTTGATGAATGACAAACACTAAGGACTAATATGGCTTTGAGGTTTAATGAGATATGCAGGAAGCAAATTAAGAAAGTCCTACTTGCCAAAGAAGGAATGAAGAAATCAAAAGAATGTAGGAACAAAAGATAGCAGCGCCGACTTTGGAAGGCGGCATTAATGAAGGAGATCTTGCAAGCATTAATTGCACAACAAACATGGAAAGCAAATCTGAGTTGAGCATTTATGACGAGACAAATTAAGAAAGAGAATCTGATTGAAGAGAGAAAGCAGACCTAATACGAGAGTATAAAAGAGAGAGTCCGACGGCTTTGAAGGCTGCGCGAGATCCGAGAGCAAGAGAGAAGAGATTTCTTTGAGCTAGATCGTCGTGCACGTTGCTGAGAAAGTTGTTCGAGAGTTAGTGTGGTGTGAGCTTTGTGAGGTTGAGTTTACGAGTTGCAAGTATTGTATCTAGTCGTTGTAGGCGATAGATAGTACGTTGTAATAGTCAAACAAGCATACCTTAAAGAAGCGTCATACGCATTCAAACCCTTCTCCGGAAGGTAGTGGTTTTACGCAGTAGTCTGGTTGGCTATTGTGGTTTCCACTATAAATCGTGAGTCTTACTTTCAGTTTTATTTAATTTAATTCCGCTGCGTTAACTGTTAACTGCAAACCCTCTCAGGGAACCCATAACTGAGTTACCTCAGAGGGAACGCTAACCTACGATCCAACAATTGGTATCAGAGCAGGTGCTCTAGATTTGTGTTAGCATTGCAGGTATAGATGGCAACTAGCAACTCAATCAACGACTCATTCTGGAAACCTCCAACACTGAACCCTGGAGAGTTTGACTGGTGGACTCAGCAAATTGAAGCCCATATTTGTTCTTGGATGGGCAGTTATGGAGAGTGATCGAGCAAGGTCCAATCCCTATTGTAGACCAAAGACCCAACTAAGGAAAAGAATAGGGAGGACTACACTGATGCAGATTACAAGGCCTTGGAAAAGAACAATCGGGCCAAAAAGATTCTATATGCTTCTCTCACCCCTGGTGATCTAAAGAAAGTCATGAAGTACAAGACTGCTAAGGATATTTGGAATGGATTGACCAGGCTGTACGGAGGAAATGATGATATCAAAAAGAATAGAATTCTGGCAGCTTCAAGAGACTATGAGAGTGCCCTCCAAGGGAACACAGAATCGCTGGAAGACTTTCACACTCGATTTCAGACTTATGTTGGGCAAATGGAGTTCTTGGGTGAAGTGATCCCTGAATGGAAAGTCACACATCACTTCCTTCAAGCGCTGAACTCCAAATGGGATGTAGTAACCCTTGCACTACAAGCTCAGAGTAATATCAAGAGAATTACGCTTGAAGAATTGGTGGCTAAACTTCAGAGTCATGCTGGCATCATTGAAAGGAAAAATGCAAGAAGAGAACCTGAGCGAGCAAAGTCCATTGCACTGAAAATTGAAGAAGCTTTTGATCTAGCTCAGACTGACATGGGTGATAATGACATTCAGGACGAGGAGACTGCTCTCATGACAAGAGCTTTCAGGATGGCAACCCTCAGAAGGAACCCAGGGAGAAAGAACAATGCAGAAACTCTAAGGGAAAACAAGAGCAGACTCGCGAAAAGTTTGATGACAAGGAAGTCATCTGCTATCACTGTCAGAAGAAGGGACACCGTATTGCAGACTGCAGAAGCAAGAAAAGAGGAGAGCCCCCTGCACAGAACACCAAGCAGGCGATGCTTACCGCCTGGGGTGAATCCGACCCTGACAGTGAAGATGAATTACCTGTTAAGGAAGAGTGCCTAATGACTGGTCAAGGATCATCCAGCCAAGAACCATCTGAGGTAAATAACATTGATCTTTCTGATGATTTTGATTTTACTGACTCAGATTATATAGATGTGATTAGAGGTCTTCTTGAGACCAATGACAAGCTGAAGAAAACCATCACCAGTAAGAATGAGGAGATTGAACTACTGAAGAAAGGTATGGTAGACTCTCAGTGTCGCACATGTGAGGAAAGTGTCAAGGAGACACAAATACTGCAGGAGAGAGTTGCTCATCTAGAAACTGATAATGAGGAACTCCGTCACTCCCTAAAATGTGCCAGAGCAACAGAGGATGAGGTAAAGGACAAATTGGTCAAGGAAATGGCCGCTCTAAAGTTGGAAGAGACCAGCAAGGACTATGGGAAAAGGTTTGTCAGATCGGGTGTAGGATACACTCAAGAAGGAAGGAACATTGGATCTAAGACTGATAACCCTCCGAAGGAATGCACAGAAAAGGGTGAGAGCTCGGCACGAGATAAAGGAAAAGGAATTGCTTACCCTACGCCACAATCTGTTCCATTTGATGCAAAAGTGGCTCACAAGATCTGGAAAGAACAGGCCACAAACCCTAGGCCACCCAAGGTAGATCTTGTTGCTGCAAGAGACAAAAGATCGATACCAGCTGGAAGAAGCAAGTATGTTGGACTCAAAAGCCACAAGGTATGCTGGCACTGTGGAAGGGATGGCCACTACATAAGAGACTGCCACAAACTGAGAGATCTACGTGAAAGAAACAGAGTAAGGTATGAAAGGGAACCAAGCTATCCCTCCCAGGGAAGTCTGTACCGCTACCCCCACACGGGTGCTCTGAACTACAGACGCAGAGTTCCTTTTCCAGGAACACAGATGAGGCTGCAGAGACAGAATTTGTACTATGTCGGAACAGAACCCCGACAAACTCCTAGACGTAGATTAGATCTAAACTGTGATTTCAATTCTGGTTCTTCATTTATCTTTACTAAACCCAGTAGACCCAAGTTTGTCTGGGTCCGTAAGAACTGACCTTTCCTTTGCAGGTAAGAGTGACAGAAGATCCATGGTACATTGATAGCGGATGCTCAAGACACATGACTGGAAACGACGCATGGTTCATCACTCTTACTTACATGTCCGGAGGATCCATATTCTTCGGAAACAAAGGTATTGGTAAGATACAGGGTATAGGTAAGGTTGAAATTTCAAAAAATATAAAAATAGATAATGTTAGTTTAGTTGATAGCTTACGGTTTAATCTACTGAGTGCCTCACAGTTATGCATGAATGGTACAAATGAACTTATACTGACGACTAACGAATGCATTTGAGGTGTTTAAGTTCAGGGAAACTATTCTTAAAGGGATCAGGAAAAATGAGCTTTACATGTTAGATCCAAATTTCATCCCTGACGAGGAAATCTGTCTAGCCACAGTGCATGATGATACTCTCTTATGGCATAGAAGACTAGGACACGTTTGTCTGAAGCTTCTCTCCAAGCTACACAAAAACGAGTTAGTCACGGGACTGACCAAAGTAGAAAGAGAATTCAATGGAGTCTGCGATGCATGTGCTAGAGGAAAACAGCCAAGGACATCCTTCAAATCAAAACAAGTTGTAAGTACCGCTGCACCTCTTGAGAAAATACATATGGATTTGTGCGGTCCTGTGAACATCATGAGCAGAGGAGGAAACAGGTATATCTTAGTTATTGTTGATGACTATTCTAGATTTACATGGACCCTGTTCCTCCCGTCTAAAGATGAAACTTACACTGAGTTTGAAGCATGGCTGAAACGGATAGAGAACAAACTGAACAAACACTTAATATCCATCCGTACTGACAATGGAACCGAGTTTCGAAACTCGAGTTTTATCTCACTTTGCAGGGAACGAGGCATTGATCACAACTTCTCGGCCCCCAGAACTCCGCAACAGAATGGCGTGGTAGAAAGAAAGAACAGAACCTTAGAGAATATGGCCAGATCTATGCTGATAGGAAGTTCAGTTCCGAAGAATTTCTGGGCAGAAGCGGTGAATGCAGCAAGTTACATCCTGAACCGAGTGTCACTGAGACCCCTGATAGGGAAGACACCTTATGAACTGCTGTTTGGAAGGAAACCCAGCGTGGGACATCTGAGAGTGTTCGGCTGTAAGTGCTATGTTCATAACAATGGAAAAGAAAGCTTAGGAAAGTTTGACCCAAGGAGCGATGAGGGAATTTTTGTTGGCTACTCAATCAACAAGAAGGCATATAAGGTTTACAACAAAAGGCTCCGCAAGGTTGAAGAAAGCATCCATGTGACGTTTGATGAATCTAATACAACTGAAGATCGTGTGGCAGACGATAATTCAGAGTTTTTAGTAAATGAGGATGATCTTCAACTACACTGGGATACAGATGCAGATCCAGAGGTAGCACAGACAACTGACCCTGTAGAAGAAGGTGAGAATGCTATCCCTCAGGAGGATAACAGGGAGGAAGCAGAACTTCAGGGGGAACAAGAAGGTGAACTCCCTCTCGAGGAAGGCTTGGACGAAGCTGAAACAGAACCAGCAGCCACTAGGAGTGGACGACAGATCAGACCACCGTCCAGATTAAGAGATTATGAGTGCTACACCTCTCAAGAGAGCATAAGCCTATCTGCCTTTGTTTCACTTGCTGAACCTAAGACGGTTTACGAGGCCCTACGTGACCCTGACTGGGTCATGGCCATGCAGGAAGAACTTCACCAATTTGAACGAAACAAAGTTTGGAGATTGGTCCCAAGACCAGAAGGTAGAAAAGTCATTGGTACGAAATGGGTCTTTCGAAATAAAATGGATGATAAAGGAGTAGTTGTGAGGAACAAGGCTCGTCTTGTGGTAAAAGGATACAATCAGCAAGAGGGAATAGACTACGACGAGACGTTTGCTCCGGTAGCTCGACTGGAAGCTATCAGGCTGTTGATAGCATATGCCACCCATCACAACTTCACTTTACAGCAAATGGACGTAAAGACAGCTTTTCTTAACGGGGAACTCAAAGAAGATGTTTACGTGAGTCAGACACCGGGTTTTGAGAATACAGATTTACCTGATCACGTTATATCTTGGACAAGGCACTATATGGACTAAAGCAGGCTCCCCGTGCCTGGTACGAAAGGCTGTCAACATTTCTACTATCGAATGGTTATGTGCGAGGAAAGATAGATAAGACCCTCTTCCTTCTGAGGGAAGGCAGAGACACACTGGTAGTTCAGATCTATGTGGACGACATCATTTTTGGTCTTCAAATGACAATCTGGTCAAGAGATTCACTCAGCTAATGGAGAGCGAGTTTGAAATGAGTATGATCGGCGCTCAAGTTTTTCTTAGGACTACAAGTTGAACAAGGAAAGGAGGAACAAGAGTTCATCAACAGAAATACTTGAAGGATCTTCTGAAGAAGTATGACATGGAATCATCAAAGCCGATGCATACACCTATGTCCCCAAATGATTCACTCGGAAAGGATGAGAGCTCACCCCCTGTAGACCCAACGGTGTACAGAGGGATGATAGGTTCGCTTTTATATCTTACAGCTAGTCGACCTGATATCTTATTCAGTGTGTGTTTGTGTGCCAGGTTTCAGAGTGACCCAAGGGAGACACACATCAAGGCTGTAAAAAGGATCCTGAGATACCTGAGAGGGGCAGACGATCTATGTCTGTGGTATCCCCGAGGAGGTAACCTTACACTTATTGGTTACACTGACGCTGACTATGCAGGTTGCCGAATGGACAGAAAATCAACATCAGGTATGGCACAGTTCTTAGGATCATCATTGATATCATGGGGATCGAAGAAGCAAAATTCAGTCGCACTTTCAACCGCGGAAGCAGAGTACGTAGCAAGTGCCGCTTGTTGTGCACAACTACTATGGTTGATGCAACAGCTAAGTGACTATGGAGTTGAGGTTAAGTGTTCGACTATCTTTTGTGATAACACTAGTACAATTTGCATATCAAAAGATCCAGTGCACTTTTCACGTACTAAACATATTGAGATAAGATACCACTTCTTACGTGATTGTGTTGAAAAAGGGTTAATTAGGATGGAATACTGCCCAACGGAACGACAAGTAGCAGACATCTTCACAAAGGCATTGCATAGAGAACCCTTCGAGAGACAGCGCTTAGAGCTCGGTATGATCTCTCTAAACTAGCTGTACCAAGTTGTGTATGATATTTCCCTCGATGATTGACTATGTTGGCATGCGGACAAAGCTTGATTTCAACTTCACATTATCATTAGCATGCTTGATTGATTGATACTGATGCACGTTCTATGTTATCATACACACTAGTTTGGATGTGAAATAGCAGCTGTTAATGTCATGCAAGTAATTTTTCTTGTCTAGCCTATGTGAAGAACATCATATTTTGAACCCTCATTACAAGCCTAGATGTTCTTCCAAACTAACCCTAGCCGCATACACTTATGAGTTCCAACTGCCACCTTGTTTTATTTTGGAACTTGATTGCATATGTCATGTCATATTTATTGTTTTGGTTGAGTGTAACATATTTGAATCACTCTGATTATTACCGTGTTACACACCCTTCCAACCATGAGACAAAGCTGGGTTAGTGGAGATTGTGGCCCAATCGGATGAAGTAATTAATTGAGGAGGATATCTGGGTAATTAATGCGCCGACCAAAAAGGCAACTAGCGGGTAAATTCGCACGATTCTCAACGCCGTTTATGGAAGGTCAAAGATCAAATTTTGAAATACAATTTGGCAACCCTAGATTCACAGACATTCACTCACAAATCACTCACCAACTCCTCCGACATCTCACAATGGACGCACACTCAAGCACAGAAGCGGACCGAGCGTATGAAGCCCTAAAAGCTCAGGGTTGGACTGACGAGCAAATCAAGGACATGCTCAACAAGCCAACAGCGGACGACGACGATGTCGAGGTTATTGGGGAAAGTCGGTCTCGCCCCAAAACCAGAGCACACACATCCAGGAAGAGAAAGGATGCCACTCCGTCTCCAGCGCCCAAAGCTAAGAGACCCAACCCAAAATCGGACAAGCGCAAGGACAAGGCTCCGGTTCGGACTGATGACGGAGATATGGAGGATGGTGCGCAGGCTGAGATCCCAGAACCGACTGATATGTCAGGTAGATCCATTATTCCGATGCTACATTTTGATGAAAAGTTTCTCAGTGAGTATAAGTTGGAAAGTGTTGTGGAAGTTGTGAACGCTCAAGGGTTAGGAGTACTGTTCAGTTTAGAATCAAATGTTGATGTGGAATTAGTCAAGGAGTTTTATGGCTCGTATACACTGGATGTTAAGGGGAATGTGATGGTAGCCACATTCTGTGTAAATGGAGATGTGCATGCTTTCACAAGCAAACAACTGAGTCAGTGGCTGAATGTGCCCCACACTGGATTTGAGGAGTATGCTAAGGGACGTTGGCCAAGTACACTGAGTGAGGCACCGAAGGCTGTGGCGGTGCGGGTATGTGAGAATCCAGATGTCTCGGCAAACACTGGGGACACGTCTAAGATGAGTGTGCACAACAGGACTGTGCACAGGTTTGTAGTGTCGAACGTGATCCCAAGGCAAGGCAAGCACAATGTGGTGCAAATTTTGGACTGTTTACTGACCGATCAGTTGCTGAAGAAGAACCCCATCAATTACCCAAAGATAGTGATGATGCACATGAGTCATGTGAAGAGCAGTGGGAAGCATGGGCTTCCATACCGAGTATAGTGAAAATACATTCTTCAGAAGATGTTGCGTCTATGAACCTAAGGAAGAGGAACCGGCTTGGGAAGGGTTCAAGAAGAGAATCTGAATGCCATGGGGTGGAATTTTAAAACAGACTATGGATGGTACAAGGAGGAATGCCACCACCCACTGAATGGAACCAAGCTGCGGGAGACGAAACTCGGGGAGATGAAGCTCCTGCTGTTGAGGAAGCTGTAGCTGCACCCAGCACCACAGACATCACTCCTATTGTGGAGATGATCACAAGGGTTGAGGCGACATTAGCTAACATCACGACTACCCTTGATTCTTTGGATGCTCGGGTGAAAGTGATTGAGGGACAAGTGATCAAGGCCAGAGAATCCGCGGACCTAGTGCTGACCAACAACATCGTGACTAAGGAAGAGTTCACGAAACTCTTCAAGCAGATGCACTATGTCGGAACAACTCTCATGGATCACTTCAAGGACATCTTCCGCAACTTCTGACCCAGCAGCGTCTCTTGGTTCCCAGCTTGATCCCCTACCACATTAGCCCCTTTATTTCTGAAAATTTTTTTTTGAACTTGCTTTGACATTGACCTTTGCTGTTTTGAATTTGAACTTCTGTGTTTTGGTGACATTTTATGGCATCATTTCTTTTAATTGTGCGTGTTTTGTGTTAACTGTGTCGTTGATTATCATTGCTTGACTTGCTGCCCTTTTCGATGATGTCAAAAGGGGGAAGTATTACTAACTCACAGGTACACGGTTTGAGGGGGAATGCAAAGCTTTGAGACTGTTTATCAAAAGGGTTATAGTGCATTCCCTGAGGGGGAAGTCTAGTACCCTGAGAGGGAAATCAATGCACAGTTCTGAAAGGGATATTTCATATAGATATCTGATAAATGTTTTGACTGTCTATGCTGATTCAGATTATTGCTTATGTGTTTATTGCTTATCTGAGATAGTGGTTTGTCATCATCAAAAAGGGGGAATATTGTTGGGCCTTAGTTTTGATGAATGACAAACACTAAGGACTAATATGGCTTTGAGGTTTAATGAGATATGCAGGAAGCAAATTAAGAAAGTCCTACTTGCCAAAGAAGGAATGAAGAAATCAAAAGAATGTAGGAACAAAAGATAGCAGCGCCGACTTTGGAAGGCGGCATTAATGAAGGAGATCTTGCAAGCATTAACTGCACAACAAACATGGAAAGCAAATCTGAGTTGAGCATTTATGACGAGACAAATTAAGAAAGCAGAATCTGATTGAAGAGAGAAAGCAGACCTAATACGAGAAGTATAAAAGAGAGAGTCCGACAGCTTTGAAGTGGCTGCGCGAGATCCGAGAGCAAGAGGAGAAGAGATTTCTTTGAGCTAGATCGTCGTGCACGTTGCTGAGAAAGTTGTTCGAGAGTTAGTGTGGTGTGAGCTTTGTGAGGTTGAGTTTACGAGTTGCAAGTATTGTATCTAGTCGTTGTAGGCGATAGATAGTACGTTGTAATAGTCAAACAAGCATACCTTAAAGAAGCGTCATACGCATTCAAACCCTTCTCCGGAAGGTAGTGGTTTTACGCAGTAGTCTGGTTGGCTATTGTGGTTTCCACTATAAATCGTGAGTCGTTACTTTCAGTTTTATTTAATTTAATTCCGCTGCGTTAACTGTTAACTGCAAACCCTCTCAGGGAACCCATAACTGAGTTACCTCAGAGGGAACGCTAACCTACGATCCAACAGAAGAGAAGTAAAAAAAACAGTCCAGTGAACTAAATATCAAACAAGGAAACTTTGATCTGAAACGAGGGCTGCAAATTTGGCAGTAGTGAAACAGATATAAACTTACATTTGAATAACTTGTTCGATCAGGCTTGGAGTATTCCACCATTTAAGCTTCCGCTCGTTTCTGTTGCCACTAAAACTTCAGAAATCTCTTCCTTCAGCTGATCATGTTTTCCTTTTAGCTCAGAATTTCCAATAGCCTCTGCTAGCTGCTGTTTGATTTGTTGTTGCAGGGATTTAATCTTCCTTTTTGACTCTGGATCAGGGGACTTTCCAGCCTTGACTATTTCCAATTTCAGCAGTTCAATATCATTCTTTAGATTTGTTGAGCTGATGACGTCTTCTATTTTTTCAGTGATTTCTTCATTTAAATCATCTACTCTGTGCTTCACATACGAGAATGCTGGCTGCTCTTCCATGTTCTTGCCTTTGGTGTCTGTTATTTCGACTTCCAAATTCAAGGACTTCAAACTAGAGGCAAGTTTTGATTCTATTTCCTTCTTTGTCTTTGCGATTTTTTCCTTTAGTTCCTCATCTAAGTCACCCAAGTTGGAAACCTTGGATTTTGCGATTTCAGCTTTCAGATTCTCTATCATGTCACTCAGACTTTTTTCTTTGACAACTTCTTGAAGCCTGTTGTTGATTTCCTGCTTCAGTTTGGCAGCTTTTTCACTCTTCTGGGATTCGTTCTTGGCTTTGGTAATTTCATTCAGCATGTCAGACTTATACTTAAGGCTGCTGTAATTTGGAGCATTTGGCAACCTCTTGTTGAGTTCCTCCTGTAGCACGTCAATTTTATCTTGTAAAGACTGAACCAAGAATTGATCCTTTGAATTTGTTGCTTTAGAGAAATCTTCTCTGAGCTTTACAAGTTTTTCCTCGAAGCCTAACGCCTTCACTGCCTCGGAGTATTCAAGATCGACCTCTCGCTCGAGTTTCAGAATCATCTCATTTAGAGCAAGTTCTGGTTTCTTGGCAGATGATTTTTTGGCCTTTCCAATTTCTTGCTTCAATATTTCAATTTCAGTTTCTAATTCATCATCAGGAGTCCTCGTGAAAATGGGTTCTTCCTTCTTCTTCATGTTGGCCTTTTTCTTAGGATCTACAGGGATCCCTTCTTGGAACCCACCAATCTTGCGGAATTTTAGCATCCGATGCCTAAGTAGCTCTTCTGTCTCCATCCTTCCAAGCTCCTGAAAGTTATATAGACAGCATTATACGACGTCGTATGTGCGTATCACAATGGGTTTAGTATACACAGTACTAACATCCATTGCTTCCTTTATAGCAGCTTTTATCTTCAAAGATGTCCAGAGAGGATCTGCATGTGCACCTCCCAGCGGCTCCTGTAGAGGGACAAACACACGACGGGTGAGTCCACGTACCTAAGCATTTAAACAGTAATGACCTGGCAACGGATTTAAGGAGAAGACAAACACATTTCTAGTGAAAGCAATGTTAACAGAGCGATAGTCTAATATTGTACAGCATATCAGATGTAATATGATAAGATAGGAGGTTACTGGAATGATGCCATCTGCAACTTGTAGCTTGCACAATTCTACCGCAGTGATCTTAAGTTTCTCAGCTGCCTGCAAGTGCAAAGTTAACGCTCTCTTCATCATAAGGTCAACGGGTCATAATGAAATGCTATACAGAATCTACAAACCTTTGGAGAAGCTTTTGCACTCTTCCACAAAATCGCAGCACATGCCTCAGGACTGTGAAATGAATATGATGACTTGTGAATTCTTATTCACTCAGAGTTATGCACATGATATATAACGAAAATGTGAACAATGCTATGGAGAATGAGAATAACAGTGTTCTTATAGAGGTTGGGAGAAGAATTTACATTGATCATCATCTCAGTTCTACCCCAAGGATAGGAATGTATATTGTTTAACTCAAATTAGAAGTCTATATCATGAACCCATCTTCGCAACAAGCCGCTCAAGTGCAAAAAGTATGTCAATTTAAATCGAAGTATTTTTAGGTAAGGTAGTAAAGCATCTGAAACAGCAAAATACCTGGCAACATAGAAAACAGCATTTTCCAACATCAACAGTTTATTAGCGCAGCCAATCGCAAGAGCACCACCAGAACCACCTTCTCCCATAACAATAGAAACGATTGGAACTTTCAAACCAAACATGGTCCTTAAATTTTGAGCTATAGCTTCACCCTGCAAACGATGAGGGGAGAGTCAGATATAGGTAAAGCAAATGAACAAAGCAATTATCGTACATGATTTCCCATACTTGGCCAAGTTCCTCAGATTTAAGGTCAGCATAGGCCCCAGGTGTGTCAATAAATGTCACAATAGGGAAGCCATGATGATCAGCATAGTACATCATGCGTAAAGCTTTCCTATACCTGTTACATGCAATGCGAACCAGGACCAAGAATGATTAGGATTCTATGCACTTATCCTGAGTCAAAGCAGTGGTTAGCATTTTTGAGATCAAGTCTTCAAGCACATACCCATGAGGTGTAGGCATCCCAAAGTTGCGCTTTATGTTCTCTTTGGTATTTCTACCCTTTTGATGACCCATGAACATATACGGGCGACCATCAATTGTTCCAATGCCAGTAACAATAGCAGGATCGTCATAGCCAGCCCTGTCACCATGAAGTTCTACAAACTACAGAAAATTGAAACAACAATGTACGATTCATAAATCATAGAGAGCTGGGTAACTCAATGAATAACAGATTCTTAAGAATTGAAATGCATATGACAACCAACCTTCTCAGTGATGTTGAATACATGATCAAGAAAAGTGGGTCTATTAGGATGCCGGGCAATATTCACACGCTGTATTGGTGTCAAGTGCGTGTATAGATCCCTTAATGCCTGAAAGTAACAACTGCTGTTGTCAGAAGACAATTTATGTTAAGCTGAAATGCAAACATCATATATTCTACTTGTACAATTGATATTAGTTTGATGTCAATTCAAAACTAGCATGTAAAGAAACTGAAGCTCAAACCAAACAATAATTTGATGCATGATTTACAAAAGCGACGAACAACTATAAGCCAGTGATCCACTAAGGTATTAGTCAATGCAGTGCCACTGAATCCATTTTCAAAATTTAAAAATAGGAATCATGCCAGTTGCCAGTAACGTTTTATTTTCTATTGTTATACAAGCCACACTCATATAGCTTCAACAAGCTTTGAAACTACCCTGCTACATAACTTATCAACATTTAGTTTGCACATTCTAACCATAGCTGCACCCTAAACCCTAAATCTCCAATAATAGCTGCATATCAAATTGAGCTAAAAGCAACCAGGCTTAAACTTTAGTGAGGAAACCCAACTTCAAATGAAGTCCAGCCCACAGCAGTGCTAATTGGATTCTATCAGTTGTGATTTGCAGAGAGCCAAAAAGAGAAAAATATTTTTTTACTAATCAAACCTGCTGATACTTGGTTTCCAAAGAAAGTATTTGATCACTGAAGTCAAGGCCAGTTTCACCAGCCATTTTCCTGACCTGCAAGAACCACGGCGGTAATGTAACAATGAGAAGGAATTCACTTTTAATAAATGAACGCAGACCAAAAGTAGCACAAAAATAGTATCCATATTAGTAGATTAAGATAACACAACAATGAACAGCAAACATACATCAACAATCTTCTTCTTAAGATCCAATAGCGGCCTCTCAAAATCCAACGTAACAGGCTTCGGTTTCTCCTTCAACGGTTTAAAACTAGAAAGGTGAAACAAGACTCCACCTTTAACATTCGGGTCTGCGTTATCCGGCCATGGGTACTCATGTTTCTTACCTTTTCTAATAATACTTGCAGAAACATACATACCCTTCCCTTTACTAACCCCAAAGCGCGCCTTCCCTAATGCCTTCAATGAAAGTTCATTCATACCTCCATTACTCGAACCACGAAGAAAATCAGATGCCGGGGGCGTATGGAATGCCACAGAAAAGTATGAAACAGCTTCCATTTCACTACCAAAAATACTCAGCTCAGCTGCAAAAAGGTCTCAACTTTATACAAAATCTAATAAAATGAATGAAAAGATCTGAAATGTTCATAGAGACGTGAAGTACCTGTGAGGACGTGGAATGTGAGAGATCAATTGAGGGCGAGGAATGGGCGGAGGAGTCGAGGGAGTTGGATTGGGATTTGGGGAAATCAGAGAGCAGCCTCGTGTACACCGCCCAGGTGGTTTAGTAATTTTTTGTACCTCATGCTTTAATTTCGAATTTATTTATTATTAATTTGATTAAATTGTTTGATTAAAGATTTAGTTAATATTACGTGATTATTTAAACATTGAATGGATTAAAACGATGTTGATTTGAATTTTTTATTATTACGACACGAACAAGTCATATCAACCGTTCATTTTGATGAATTAGTAAAATATGCTGATAGTTAAAAATGACGATACTAACTATCGTATAAATAGAAATTAATGATTTCTATCTTATAATAGTTGTATTTGTCTCTCCGAATTTAATTCTTATCCTACTATATATAAAATGAGAAGTGTACTATTAGCAAGATGAAGCTACATTTTTATGCTTATAATACCCCTTCATTCAAAAATAATTACTTCAAATAAATCTTATATTAATTTTATTATACATTAAAATAATTTATAATACTAGTAATTGTTGCACAATAAATCTTGTGCAAATAATATTCAAATATTATTTATCCTATATTTAACTTAAACTTTATCTAATAAAAGAGGGGTAAAATTGGAAAGAAAAAGTGGCTTCAATATGTAACCGTCCATTAAGAGCCTTGCGTTTTAAATATAGAGAGATAAATATGCACATATTGAAATGTGCAGGTTATTAATATACAATTTTAACATACATTTTAATAAAATAACGCAATTTTAATTCGCACTAAATTGACTTTTGTACACTATATTTGATTTAAAAATATAAATACTCATTTGAGAAAGGAAGATTCTTTACCCTGATTAGCACAAGCCCTCAGTCCAAGAATCACACCGTCAACTCAAGAAAACACTCTCGCCCTTTTCTCTCAAAATCCAAACTTTAACCGATTTCAACCGAAACCCCACAAACCGATCAACTCCCAGTTCTCTAATCTACAGTTCTAATCGATGGATCAGTTACCCACAAACGGAGGAATGCTCTACCATGAAGTTCAAGAGTCCAATCTCTCCGCAGTCTCCGCCGTCCACTGTGTCAACACAGTCCTTCAAGGTCCATTCTTTTCTGAATTAGACTTGGCTTCTATAGCTTCTAATCTTGATTCTAAAGAGAAGCAAGTAATGGCTAATCTTGATACTAAAGAGAAGCAAGTAATGGCTAATCTTGATACGAAAGAGAAGCAAGTAATGGCGTCTGATCCTGTGCTGGTCTCTGGTGATAATGAGCCAGATCAGTCTCACAATGCTTCCAATGTTGGGGATTTCAGTATCCAGGTTTCTTTCCCTGCCTTTTTTGTAACTCATTTATCAAATGAAATGGCATGTTGGTTGAAAAGGTTGAATCTTTGTTTATGAATGAATTAGTTTATCTTTTTATTTCTTTTGACAGTTTTGTCTGAGTTTTCTATGTGGCATTTCATCTTTAGTAGTTGATGAATATGATGAGTTTCCTGATAAGGGGTTTACATTGTACTGCTAATTGGGATTTGAGCTTTATTCTTTACGGCTGAATTTGGGGGGTATTCTTGGATCATTTTTACGCATGGGTTGTGGAAAGAAATTGGTACTTCATACTGGGATGTCAGAGTGACGTTTTAAGGGTTGAAGCTTATTTGGACGTTTGTTTGTTCGTTGGGCATTGGTTGTTATGTGCACATAATTTATTGAAGAAAAAACTGACTAGGCTATTCTGCCATTTTTATCGTTTTGGATATGTTTGGTTGTCATCTATATAAATCAGATGTTTATATACTTACATGCTTTGATTTCCATTGTTTAGCCATTTCTTTTGAAGGATTTTCGCTTAATTTTCACCATATGTGCTCAAATATAATCTGTATTCTGTATTCACGTGCTCAAAAAATCCAAGTTGAAGGAGTTTCATGTCAGCTTGAATTTCTTTTTCTTTAGTTCTTGATGATTATGTAGGACTAATGCCAATAGCTTGTATCAGATTTATTTTGACATATTCACTGGTTCATTTTTATAGGTTCTGGAAAAGGCATTAGATATTTGGGGTCTTCAAGTCATTCCTTTTGACTCACCAACTGCAGAATCTGCTCAGCTTGATCCAGAAAATGAAAATGCATTTATATGTCACTTACTAGACCATTGGTTCTGCATCAGAAAAGTGAATGGTGAATGGTACAACTTTAACAGCTTACACGCTGCACCTAAGCATCTTTCCAAGTTAGCCATGGCTGCCCATCTCAACATGTTTAAAGGCTTTGGCTGGAGCGTCTTTCTAGTGCGAGGAAACTTCCCAGCCGAGTGTTCCTTTCATCATCAGAAACCTCAAATCGTTGTGGACAGTGGCTATCTCCAGAAGAAGCTGATCAGATTTTCAAAGCCTGTGACCAAACTCATTGGCCTACAAGTGCCAGCAATCCCAATCCTGCACCCCAGGATCATAGTGACTTGAATCCCTCTCAAACAAACGAAGAACCAGAAGATGAAGAGTTGAAGGCAGCCATTGCAGCCAGCTTGGTGGATTATACCTTCGCCCCTTCCGCCGCAGCAAACAATCCCGCCAAGAAGGACAACATAGAAAAGTAATACTACAGAGTTTGGGAATAGTGGTTTTGCTTGTAATTCCTGATAGATATTCTTTAGCCGAATCCGTTACAGTTGTTCAAACTTTCATACAAAAGAGTAATCATTGACTGTAGGGTGTCATAAAGTTTGGAAAATTGGCAAGTTGTTGACTTTGTTACAACTGTCCGTTGACCTGCCCATGGCTGACGTTGACCGGTGACTGACAACCCCTTTCTTAAGAACTCCATCTTTGAAGTCTCTCATCAATGAAAATGGATCATCAAACTCAGAAACAAACACTCACCCTCTTCATCCTCTTCCTCAATTCCATCACAGCTCTCACCGCCTCCACCTCAATCCTCAACCTGCGCTCCTCCCTCCACCTCCACTCCACCCTCACCTCCAAAGATTCAACCTTTACACTCGCCTTCCACACCACCGGCCTCAACGCCTACTACCTCTCAATCTTCCATACCCACTCATCCAATCCAACCCAATCTGGATCGCCAATCGCGACTCACCCCTCAACTCCAAATCCCCAAAACTCACCCTCCGTTCGGACGGCGCCCTTGTCTTGACCGACGTTGGCCAATCCATTGTCTGGCTTTCCAACACCTCCTCATCCGACGTCAACCGTGCAGAGCTGTTAGACACTGGAAATCTGGTGTTAAAAAACCCTAGCGGGCACGTAAAGTGGCAGAGTTTTGATTACCCGACAAACACGCTTTTGCCAGGTCAACGTTTGACTAAAAGTACTAAACTTGTGTCTGATATTGGTATTGGTGATTTTGGTTTTGGGTATTTTAGTTTGAGTTTTAATAATGATAATGTGTTGAGATTGATGTATGATGGTTTGGAGATTTCGAGTTTGTATTGGCCTGATCCGGATCATGATGTGTATACGAATGGGAGGACTAATTATAACAGTACTAGGCTTGCGAAGTTGGATGAGTACGGTGGTTTTAAGAGCAGCGATAGGTTGGAGTTTAATGCGTCGGATTATGGTATTGGGGTGAGTAGGAGGTTGACGTTGGATTATGATGGGAATTTGAGGTTGTATAGTTTGGATGAGAATACGGAAAGTGGAAGATTACGTGGCTAGCACTTGTGGATCAGTGTAAGATTCATGGTGTGTGTGGGAGGTATGGAATTTGTTTGAATGAGCCTGACCCGAAGTGCTCTGTCCACCAGGGTATGAGGTGAGGAACCCGAGTAATTGGAATGAGGGCTGTAGGCCCAAGTTTACTCGTACATGTTCGGGGAAGTCTGGGGTTCAGATAGAGAAGATTAAATATTTGGAGCTTTTGAATACGGATTATTATGGATTTGATCTTAATTTTACTAAAATGGTTAATTTCGAGGAATGTAAGAGAATATGTGACGAAGATTGTAGTTGTGAAGGATTTAGTTACAGGTTGACTGGAGAAGCATTTTGTTTCGGAAAATCTGCACTTTTTAATGGTTATAGTTCTCCCAGTTTTCCAGGTTCCATTTATCTTAAAGTTCCTCAGAGTTTTGAGAGCGGACTTGAATTCAATAATGATCTTAAAGGCTCGGATGCTGTGTGCAACTCTTCAGGAAGTACAGTTTTTATTGGGTCCCTGAAAATGTATGACACATCCAATAGAGTATTGAGATGGAGCTACCTTTACGGGTTTGCAGGAATCATTGGTGGAATTGAAATTTTCTTCGCAATCATTGCTTGGTGGTTTCTCTTCAGGAAACATGGCTTGTCTGCCTCTGTGGAAGATGGCTATCGTGCAATAACAAGCCAGTTTAAGGTATTTAGTTACGCCGAACTGAAAACTGCAACCAACAATTTCAAGGAACAAATCGGAGAAGGTGGTTCAGGTACAGTTTACAAAGGGGTTCTGGACGACGAACGAGTTATTGCAGTTAAAAAATTGGGAGATATAATGCAAGGAGAGGAGGTATTCAAGTCAGAGCTGAGCACAATCGGCAAAATTAACCACATGAACTTGGTCAGAATGTGGGGATATTGTTCAGAAAAGCGACACAAGCTTATTGTATACGAACATATAAAAAACCTTTCTTTGGATAAGCATTTATTTTGCACTCAAAACCTCAGGTGGGATCAAAGGTTTAGAGTTGCAATGGGAACGGCTAAAGGCCTGGCATACCTTCATCACGAGTGCTTAGAATGGGTCATCCATTGTGACGTGAAGCCAGAAAATATACTCTTGGATAGCGATTTTGAACCCAAGATTGCTGATTTTGGATTGGCTAAATTATCACAAAGAGGCGGACCTAGTTCCCAATTCTCTCATATTCGTGGGACTAAAGGTTACATGGCACCAGAGTGGGCTTCGAACCTTCCCATCACTGCAAAAGTTGACGTCTTTAGCTTTGGGTAGTAATATTGGAACTTGTGAGAGGCATTAGACTTTCCAATTGGGTGCTTGTTGAGGAAGGAAATGTGCAAGAAGCTGAAATGGCCAGATTCATTAGAGAAGCTAAATCACAAATCACAACTGAAGAAAAATATTCATGGGTTGAGAAAGTTTTGGATCCACAACTACAAGGACAATTCAATATTAAGCAGGCTGTTCGGATGGTTGAAATAGGAATTTCCTGCGTGGAGGAAGATAGTAGTAAACGGCCAACAATGGAAACAGTTGCCAGTCTCCTACAAAAATGTGAAGAGGTTTAGGCAATGGTGAAACTACATCAAACTATATCTGCAGTGTTTTTGGCTAAATTGCCACTGTCACCCTTTTAGCGAACCTTGCATCACATCAAGGTACCTGGTTGTATAATTTGTGAAATAATATTTGCAGCTCAAATAAATTTGAAACATGCATTTGAGACATACAAGAATTCCAAAACTGTTTTATTTAATTTAATAGAAGGGCCAGCTGCATGTTTCTTTAGCATAGCCAACTGGATGAATAAATTGGTTCTGAATAATCAACAAGTTTCTAATGAGAAACAAGTTAAAAAAGTTCCAAGGAGAGATAATTAGAAAAAGCGCTGCCTTCAGGTACCGTAGCAGCGATCACCAGCATCTCCAAGACCAGGTATGATGAATCTGAAAACATATACTCAACTCATAAGTATATTTGCAAGATAATAATCAGCCATGATATTATGTCATTCAGATATGGTTACCCTTTTTCGTTGACCTCGGAATCAATAATTCCAGTGTACACGTGCAACCTGCAAATTCACGACAACAATGTTAAAAAAGAAAAAATTATAAGTAGACGAAATGCCGCACTATGAGACCATCCTAAATCCGATGACAATTATTTGATTACCCAGGAAACTTCTCATTGAGCTTCTGAAGGGCAGGAGGTGCAGCCACTGCAGATATCTGCCGAAAATACACATTAAGATGCGAAAATTAGGCACAAATTTAAAACTGCAAATTTGCAAATAAAGCCAACTAAACAAAACACACCAAATTTCATAAAATTTAATTTTTATACATTAGACAGTTGTTCAAGGAAAATACACCACTCATTTCCACTAGCCTTTTATAATGCTAATTTGATTACTTTGAACTATTAATTCACATTTTTTGTACTTAAACTGATCATACAAGAGAAATTCCTTTATCTAAAATTTAATAACTTGGCTGAATGATAGACAGTTTACCACTTTAATTTGCTTGATATCTGCCCCTCGCTCCTTCAAAAGCGACAGTGCAGCGATAATTGTACCCCCTGAAAAGAATTTTTTCAAATAGAGTTAGCTGTCTCGTTATGAGAGGCCTTATGGTTTATTTTATCATCTGTTAGGATATATACTGTTTCAAGGTTCCTTTGGTTGATATAAATCAACAGTGTTGAAGAATGATTGTTTTGAGTTCCAACCTGTAGCCAACATGGGATGTACAACAAATATTTTAGACCCTTCAGGAAACTTGTCTGGTAACCTACAAATGGAAGCAACCAAGTGAAACAACACATATCAGAAGTGGAAACTGGTGAAGAAACCAACATGAAGTTGTCTTCACCTGGCACATTATTTTGACATGTTCACTATGTACTAATTTTATAAATCTTTCAAAGCTCAAAAATTCATCATAATGAAAGTATTTTTAATATATTATATGAGTAACTGATAAACATAAATTTAACTTACTTGTTCAGATATGTAGTTGGTTGCAGTGTCTCCTCGTCTCTGCTTGTTCTTATTTCATAGTAATAAACAACATCAACAACGACCCCCTAAGTAGCACAAGTACGGGTACGGGTTCAAATACATGTAAAAACGGGAAAATAATTTTTTTTAGGGATACAGATAAATATAAAATTAAAGTGATTATTGTTTAAACATGAAAGATCAAGACTCTTAAATTAAATAACTGAAGTAAATAAAATAAGAAAACAAATTAAAATTCTGTCACTAAAACAACATAAAGAAAGTAAAAGTAACTTTTTAATTTCAAAAAGTAAAATTATCAAACATTAGGTTAAAACCCTGATTTTAGGTTAATATATTAGCTTACTTTATTTTTATAAATTATTTTATTAATAAAAACGTTTTAATAAATAAAAATAAATAAAAAACATTTTGGAGACGTATCCATAGCGTACCCACTGTGAATCCGTATCGGGTACGGAACGGATTCGGGAAACGGCAATAAATTGGTGTACCCATCCATCATAGAAGACCCCTATGTTATCGGTATCAATGAACACACTATAAAAATAGAATACAGAAGTAGATAAGAGAACTTTATTTTGTATATCAAGAAAGTTTCTGATAAGGGAGAAATGTGAGACAGGGGAAAGCATGGACCGCATTTTGGAATTACGAATTTCTGTAACACTTAAAACAAACCCACCTAAATGATATGTCACAGTAGCCGGAAGGATTGATGAAGCATTTTCAGCAAGAGCAAGACCAGCTCTCAAGATGGGAATGATCTGAAAACCAAAATCATATTTGAGATCAGAACTTTTATGGTCTTTTTGATGATGCGCTGTGAATTTCCATTTTACAACCATTTATCATATTTTGAACAGAAAGCTGGTTGTTTTAAATAAAACCAAACGTAAATAAAATACTAAAAGAGCAGCCTGGTTTAGCTTGACAAGAACATGTGATGAACCAAATCCATCAAACATACTGATGATTTTTCCACCAACTGGGCTCTGAGGCATCACATGTATTGTAAGCCATGTAAATGAAGTGCGAAGGCAAAGTTAAGTTTTTTAAAAGAACTAACCACAACAGGCTCTCTTGGGTCAATAAACTCAAAAGAGGCGGTGCCCATTGGTGTCTCAATCTCCCCAGCGATCATAGGCTAGCATAAGATAATGTGCAAAATTTTAGTTACGCCTTACAACACATTACCCCATAAAGTCACATGCTTGGGAACCACTCACAAATAATTCTTGAATACTTACGAGCAGTTGACCAAATACATACAACAACTCCTAAGGATGGAACTGAAGAACAAGGAGTAATTTTTTTATAGCCATTTCGTATATGAGTTGTTCCCAATTTGCAAAACTTCTAATAATAGCGGCAGCTCAAAGATAAAGTCATTGTGATTCCTAACTCCCATGTAACTTCTAACAGAAACACAATACAGAAATAAAACTTTGAAATCAGTATCAGATATAATTGTATGAGAAAGAAGATAAGTATCCATTGTCAACTCACAAGCCAATCCCTTGAAGCTTCATACATAAGAAGTCTTCCCAGTTCAGCCATTGCGCTTCCTACAGTCATAAATACATACAAGGAAGATCATTAGAATCTAATATTACAACTGAACATCTCCAAGGTCCAATATTTCATATATTACAACTCCAATTAATGCAACAAGGAAAAACAAAATAATAACATATTAACATCCAAATGGTTTATGAACTGAAAATTAACATGCAGAAAACTAGAAAGGTTGAAAATTTTAGGTAACTGAAAATAGGAGAGGGTGTCTGCTCATTCCTAAGAACAGAAATCCAATGTTTGATCAAGGGATGCGGAGGAACAAAAACCTACGAAACAGAAGATGAGAAAAAAAGTAATCAAAATTGACACACGATGGCACAGCACTTTATATCAGTGATTAAAGACACTAACCAACATTCTAATATCTGAACTGGGTTTTTGCTCCTTGGCCATTGCACAAAATGCCACTCGGTTGCGGAATCTATTAGGGACGACCAGCCTAATAGATTCCGGCATTAAATAAAGGTCGCAACTTTATGGATAAATAACCTTGAAACTGTGTGTAGATTGGAGACGGGGAGTTACGCGATTGAGGGTGTGAGCGAGGGTGTAGTGCGGCGGCGGGGAGAGAGGGAAGATGCGGAATCCGGCATTAAATATCATGGGATACGAACACGAAGCAGAAGCCATATGCGCCGCCGTTTTGATGAGCTCCATGATCCAGGATGAGAGCTGGAGATGTCAGATTAGGGTTTAGTGTTTTCCCCAAATATTTGTATTTGAGTTAAAGGTC